>PHNY01124418.1:14019-28572 GCA_003724115.2 Anethum foeniculum | reverse complement strand
AAATAATATCATATATATATATATATATATATATATATATATATAAATAAATAGAGTAAGGAAGTTTTGGTGGTACAGTTTGGTCGTCATGGGTAAATTAGTAATTTACTTGAATAGAAGATAAAAAAAACAACGATGGGAGGAGTGATGTGCGGATCCAGAGATGTTCAAAAAATCCGAAGCTCGAAATCCGATCCGATCCGGAAAAAAGCCCGAAAGTTTGATCCGGTAAAAAGCCCGGTCCGGTTCGGCCCGGCCCGCGGGCCTTAAACGGGCCTCCATTTTTTTTAAAAATTCGGCCCGGTCCGAAACCCGAAAAATCTGGAAAAAAGCCCGGATAAAAGCCCAGTCCCGGATAAAAGCCCGGATAAAAATCCAAATTTTTTATATGAAATTTATAGATATACAATATATTTCATAAATTTTTAAAAACAATATTATACAATTAGAAGTAATTGAAATATATTTGATTGATTTTTCTATTATTACATTAAATAACAACAGTTAGTGCTTTAGGTTAATGATTCGTTATGCTTTAATATTGACTGTTGAACATTGCAAAGCTAGTAATGAATAAAAAATGTGATTTGTCGTTAAAAATTAGTAGTGAGAAAAAGGTAAGCATATGTGTATATGATATCTGTTTTTGATGACAGTAACGTGAGGCAAATGGTACGAGTAACAAACAATAAGGCGATCGATTCTACACTCTGGCGCTCAAATCGCCTCATATTTCTACACACACTCTTTCTCCATTCTCCTAAATCATTCTGTTCATCTTTCTTCAATTCCCAGCAAATCTCATCCATTTCTCGATCCAATTCCCCAAGGTATAACTTTTTATATATTTACATTTTCATCCCTCGATCGTTTTTAATCCTGATCATCTCTTTATCTTTATTTCTGCATTCTCCCTCCATCTCTGATCTATGCATGTCGTATGTGTTTATAAAATATTGTAATTTATGTTCACATATGATTAATTATACGTTTAGGTTTATAATATTTTGCATGAGCCAGCTAGATCATTATTTGTAGGCACTTTCATTATATTTATCTGATCAACTTGATTGGTTTCTGACTCTTGTGTGTGTGTATTCAATATTTGTTATGAGCTAATTGCTATTAATTCCAGATGATAGCACTGACTGAATTAAGCTCGAAATTCGAATTAGTAATGTTACACTAGCACACATTATCAAATTACTTGATGTTTTAGAAATTATGTAACATCTTTTCTGTTACAATTTTAGTTTATGATGTTTTTATACGTTCCTTGCCACTCATGTTCGAGTTTTTCCTTACAGGTCAAGTACTTTGCATGAGGGATAATTAGATTAGAAATGGAAGATGAAAAAAGTCGAAATATGGATGAAACAGTAGGAACATCTAGTACAGAACATGCTGATGTTAGTGGACGTAGGTCAGGTCAGGTAGGTGATAATGCTAATCAAGAGGTTGGAACTGCAAATAGAGCGGATAATAGCATGTCTGAGCAGGTGCCTTTGAAAGGCAAGAGGAAGGCTTCTGGAAACTCTCAGGGGGGGCTTGATGATTTAAATCAGCCTTGGGACTCAGTTTCTGAAATGCAGTCGATGGACATTGGAGAGGTTGACTCCTTAAATAATCTTGATTCTACTTTACATCTACACGGGGATGGTGGCAAATCTCATGCAAATTCATCAAACAAACCCAAGACTAAGCCCAAGCTTGATATGTCTAATCTTACTCCAGAGATCTTGCATTTGGTGGATTCTGCTATAATGGGTAAGCCTGAAAGCATGGATACATTGAAGGATATTGTGAGTGGCTCCGAGAGTTTTGAAAATAAAGAGGTAGAGGCACAGGCGGAAAACATTGCTTTATTGGTCGTTGATAATCTTCTTGCAACAATGGGAGGTGTTGAATCTTTCGATGACGAAGACACTAATCCTCCTAGTGTAATGCTAAACTCTAGGGCTGCTGTAGTGGCAGGCGAGCTTATTCCTTGGCTTCCTTTCACCAGGGATTTTGAGGGCCTAATGTCAGCAAGGACTCGGATGGTTAGAGGACTGCTGGCCATACTGCGTGCTTGTACAAGAAACAGATCTATGTGCTCTTCAGCTGGTCTCTTGAGAGTTCTTCTTCAGTCAGCAGAGAAGATTTTCCTTCATGATGCAAGTGTAGCAAAAAAACTGCAATGGGATGGAATTCCTTTATGCCACTGCATTCAGTACTTAGCCGAGCATTCACTCAAAGTGATTGATCTGCATAAGTGGTTTGAAGTCATTGCAAGAACACTTAACACCGATTGGGCACTTCGTTTAATGCTAGCACTGGAGAAAGCCATGAATGGCAAAGAGTCAACTGCTCCGGCATGTACATTCGAGTTCGATGGTGAAAGTTCTGCATTGCTTGGTCCTGGAGATAGCAATTGGCCATTTATTAATGGATATGCATTTGCAACATGGATTTACATTGAGTCATTTGCAGACAATCTAAACACAGCCGCTGCTGCTGCGGCAATATCCAGTGCTGCTGTAGCCAAATCAGGAAAATCAACTATGTCAGCTGCCGCCGCTGCCACCGCACTAGTTGGTGAAGGCACTGCCAATATGCCACGACTGTTCAGTTTCATATCTGCTGACAATCAAGTTATAGAGGCTTACTTTCATGCTCAATTTTTGGTGGTTGAAATTGGTATTGGAAAGGGAAAGAAAACCTCTGTCCATTTTAAACATGCTTTTAAGCCACAATGTTGGTATTTTCTGGCTGTAGAGCATACTGGCAAACAAGGGTTACTTGGTAAGGCAGAGAGTGTACTGAGGTTGTACATTGACGGATCCTTATATGAAAGTATCCCTTATGAATATCCCAAAATCACTAAACCACTTGCCTTTTGCTGTATTGGAACTAATCAACCACCGACAATGGCTGATCTGCATCGCCGTAGTCCTCAATGCCCGTTGTTTGCTGAGATAGGACCTATATATATCTTTAAAGACCCAATCGGTCCAGAGAAAATGGTCCGCTTAGCTGCTAGAGGAGGAGATTCATTTCCTTTATTTGGTAATGGGTCAGGGCTACCATGGGTATCCACAAATGACTATGTGCGAAGTAAGGCAGAAGAGAGTGCAAAGTTGGATGCAGAAATTGGAGGGTGCCTTCATTTACTCTATCACCCAAGTCTACTCAGTGGACGTTTTTGTTCAGATGCTTCACCTTCTGGTGCTGCAGGTTTGTGTATGGAATATCCAATGTTATCAAAGCAACACTTGACATTTTGTTGCAATTAATGCTGATCAACTATAACTTTAAATATTAATTCAAATACTGAATTTTCTTTTTGTAGCCACAAGATTTGTACATGTCAGTTTTCTTACTGGATATTGTAAGATTCATTTATAGGATCTGGATTTTTGGAGATGTAAAATCCTTTAGTGATACTCAGAAACATTGACCTGATTTTCTTTTGCATAATATTTTTTTACTACATTTTAGCTAAAAATTTTCGACTTACCAATTAGTTTGTTACATGTTAGGTATGCTTAGAAGGCCAGCTGAAGTTCTTGGCCGAGTACATGTTGCTACGAGAATGAGACCTGCAGAGGCTTTGTGGTCTTTGGCTTATGGAGGACCCCTGTCTTTACTTCCTTTGGCAGTAAGCAACATCGATAAAAGTAGTTTAGAACCTCAGCAGGGGACAATTTCTTCATCTGTGTCCAGAACTGCTCTTGCTGCCTCAATATTTAGAATTATTTCCATGGCCATTCAACACCCTGGTAACACTGAAGAATTGTATCGAATAAGAGGGCCTGAGATTCTCTCCAAAATACTGAATCATCTTACTAAAAATTCATCTTCACTTGACGCCAATAAAAATGGAACAGCCGACGAAGAACTTGTTGAAGCAATTGTCACCTTGAGCCAGTCTCAAAATTATAACCATGCACTGAAAGTCCAGTTTTTCAGTACATTGTTACTGGATTTAAAAGTATGGAGCAGATGCAGCTATTTAATACAAAAGAAGCTTTTGTCATCTCTTGCAGATATAGTATTTACCCAAGCATCTGTAATGCGAGACGCCAATGCTATTCAGACGCTTCTTGATGGCTGCAGGAGATGTTATTGGGCTGTTGCCGAAAAAGATTCTGTCAACACATTTTCGCAAACAGGGGCAGTGCGTCCAATTAGTAAAGTGAACGATTTAGTGGATGAACTTTTGGTTGTCATCGAACTCCTCGTAGTGGACGCTTCTCCTTCATTGGCTTATGATGATATGCGTTGTTTACTTGGATTCATGGTCGATTGTCCACAACTTAATCAGGTAATCATTAGATTAGTCTTAAGAAATGACTGCATGACATTGGGAATAAATAGATGATGCTTAACCCTAGAATATGCAATGTATATGAAACCTGTTCCTCAGTAACTAAAATCCTTAGGATTTAAAAACCCTGAACCATACATGCTCCTGGCAAAAGATACTGGAGATGCTAAACTATAACTATGCCAACCTATTTCTATATCTAGTTATCTACTTCCACTCTATAGAAGTTTTCATCTATCCGTTTAAGATCAATCTGTATTCTGGAAGTAGTGCAGCTCTTTACCTTGAATTCAGGAAGACTGTTGAAAGGATTTTTTGGTGAAGGTCCTGCAGATTTCCCGGCCTCTATGAACTTGTGCATCCAAACTTCACAATTACATGCCAACCTAAACATACAAGGACCTGTAATCTCTTTAGATCACTCATTTGTTATAGGAAAGACATCCTGATTTGAGCAAAGATGCATTTCTTTAGGTTTAACAACTTATACAATTATACATCGAGCTGGTTTTGACACAATCAATACATTAGGCAGCTATTGGATTAATAAAAAATTACATGATGTTAAATTGTCCTTGCTTCCTTTTAATATTGGGAACTTTTCCGGCTTCAGTGGATAAACTTCCAGTCAGCATCACATTTTCCTATTCCTCTGTTTCAATGATTTTCTTGATGTTCAACATGTTTCAGTGGATTGTCCATAGGAAGTTGCTCAGACTTTAATATCAATAATTTAATTGAATTATAGATTTATTTCCTTTTTTTTTTCCCACTGAATGATCTTGCAGTCGGGCACCGTTAGCCAAACAGATTATATACCCTTTTAATATATCTGTAGAAATAATGTGTGGTGTTCAGATGCATGATCCAAATATCAGGCCCAAATTCTTAACAGCTTATGGTTTTAGGAAGTTAGATTGCCTAACAAGGCACATGGATTCCAATTTTATCAAAATGTCTCATGTCTGAGAGAGTGCCTTATTTAATTAACCCATTCCTTTATTACTGCCTTAAAAAGATGGTTTGGTCTTACATTCTTGGAGACCGATGTTGGCATATGCTTATGGTAATAGACTTTATGCATGATATGCAATTTAGGAGTGTTGCTCAGCTAGCATTCGATATTCTATTAATTTCCTGGAAATATCGGCATGCTTTATTACTTAAATGGTTTTACCATCTCATTTATGTAACTATATTCATCCAGGTTCAAAGGGTATTGCACCTGATACACAGGTTAGTAGTACAACCAAATACCTCCAGGGCACACAATTTTGCAAAGGCATTCATATCATCTGGCGGTATAGAATCACTTCTTGTCCTACTGCAGCGTGAGGCCAACGCCGGAGATTCCTGCAATTCTGATGCTGAGAATAAACATAATTCGTCGGTCCAATCATCTGAATGTCGAAATAGCGGGCAGGTTCCTGAAAGTAGTCAAGCCGATTATGTATGCACAGAGAAGCCAAAACTATCTTTTGATATCAAAACTCAAAATCCTGATCTGATTCTTAGTCGAACAAACTCTAGTGTTGGAAGAAGGATGTCTGCGTCTGAATACTCATTATTAAGAAATCTGGAAAGTGTACGTTCATCAATGACTGGGGAAATGAGGAATAATGTCTACAATGTTGATCATAGTGATGGTATCCTTGTTGCCATTATTGGCCTCTTAGGTGCTTTAGTTATAGCAGGACAACTGGATTTCGGTCCGCAAGCTGCTCCCAATGTGACAGGTGACCTAATGGATATAGTAGAGGGGAGCGGAACCATGTTTGATGATAAAGTTTCTCTTCTTCATTTTTCTTTGCAAAAGGTCTTTCAAGCAGCACCAACCAGGCTTTTTACTAGCAACGTCTGTATAGCATTATTGGGTGCATCGGTATGTGTTATTTCCCTATACTGTTTTTCTAGATCTGATTCATAAGCCTCATTAGTCGCCCATCTCTGTTAACCATAATAATTTTTAAAATCGACCTAATGCAACCAAGTAAGTTTCCTTTGAAGTTTCAAGCTTCGTCTTTACTGAAGCTAAGCTTGTAACAGTAACTTATAAGAGTTGACAAGAAAACAAACAATTTCCTTGGGTAGATATCGCTTCACCAATCCATCCACATTCTCATTATTCTTCGAAAATTTACCCATGCACCATATAACTCATATGCAGTTTGCGCCATATATAACCTGTATTTGGAGCAAGAGTGACCTGATTTTGCTGTGCCTACTATATAACAAGTGGCTGTATAAAATTGTGGATCACATTTTCTTCCTTTGATGTATCAGATAAATGTGTCATCGAACGACGACGGGATGAACTTTTATGATTCTCGTCATCGCTTTGAGCATCTAGAGATTTTATTGGTTCTTTTGCGTTCACTTCCTTTTGCATGTAAGGAACTGCAAGATCGAGCACTACAGGTACTATCTAATTTCCCTGCCCCTTGCCAGTAGACCCACGATATGCATCTTTCTTTAAGAAGTCTTAGTTTGACGACTTGTATCATGCAGTCCAATTGTTCTTACATTCAAAACCTGTTCGTGACTAGTAAAAGAGACCTTTTAATCCCGTGTTGCATTTCATGTTCACAAACTAGTATCAGCTGAAGAATTAACAGAGTTGATTTGACATGTGACATAGGTAATATCATATATAAGACCTTATGGAAGCATGTATAGTTATTTACCTTATATACACTTAGAGTTTTGGTATCTTTAGGTTATGGTGAATATAAAGTGCATGAGAAAACTAGAAACCTAAATTTGTTTATACAAATGATAAAGAATTTGACCTAATGTTGTACCCTCCACAGTGAAGGCATTTGAGTTTGCAGGATAAATGAGTTGTGTGAGTTCAAACATTCTTTTAGCCTATCAAGAAATGATAGTTAAAGATAAAACAATCCCTTTGCACACTTTTCCAATGGTTTCTGCTTATTTGGTAGTGGTAAAGTGGTTTGACTACTTCTAAACAAAGTTAAGAAACCAGAAACTTGCATCTTCCGCCCTTCTGCAAATTCTGGAACTCATATTGGTGCATATATGCTCCACAATTAGAGTTTTTAAGACTTCTAGCTACTGGTTTTTCCAGGGCTTCAGGTCATACCATGGCGTGCTCAATTATTTATACCATATATGCTTTGCAACAGACAATGATACTAGAAGGATTTAACCAACTCGCCCAGCTTCATTATATTGACCTAGTTCTAGAGGATATAGCGGACAAGAATCTCTACACATGTTTCTGGAGAGAAGAACTTGGGTCTGTCCAGTAGTTTGAAGAGCCATACAAAAGCAAAGCTAAAGTTAAAGAACAAAATACTAAGATATAAAATATGAGAACATATTGTCTTGTGCCATAAGAAATATAAGATGGATCATGAATTTGTAATATACTGGACACCATTCTATTCATTGATGATGACACATCATATATGCCAGGAAGTCACTGTTTTGGGTTTTTGACTTGTCATTGTGACAACAATGAGAAAAATCATGGATAGCATTGGGCAGTACACAAGTGAAGGCGTGGAGCTAAGAAAATAATAGTTTGCACTAAAATACGATAAGATACACACATCAGAAAAAGAGCACAAACATAAGTATATATCTTTTAGTCATGGGATATATTGTACATAAATTTACTACTATCGTTAAAATCAAGTTTTTGCACTTGTATTATTTCTGCATTAATGATTGATTACTTTGGTATGAGTTGCTTCATTTGTTTACAAGTTTAGTATTAAATTATTAGGTTAAACATTAGAAAATATTATTTTCGTCCCTGGCTTGTCTTTGTTTTACTCCTTATCATGGTCTTTGTGAGGTTAATTTCCAGTTTCTCAACTGTCTTCTCGATTTGATTTCAGGATCTTCTGTTTTTGGCATGCAGTCATCATGAAAATAGAAGAAGTCTAATCCAAATGGAGGAGTGGCCTGAGTGGATCTTGGAGGTCCTCATATCTAATTATGAGGTAGCATATTGTTCCTTTTTTTATGATAAAAAGAAGTTGTTTGTGTTATTGTTTCCTCTTACTGATTAGATAGAGAATGAGGGTAGATTTCTCCATGCTGTAATACTAAGAGCATTATGTGAAGATCCCGTTCTTTTTCTACAGGTCTTGCTATGTTCTAATTATTATACTTCTTCCTGCAGATAGGGACCAGTAAAGGGGCAAACTCTCATACCGTGAAAGATGTGGAAGATCTTATACACAATTTCCTTATAATTATGCTAGAGCATTCTATGCGCCAGAAGGATGGATGGATGGTATAACATATTACCTCTTTATTGGTTCTAATTTATCATTTATTGCACCAGTCTCATATCTTCATTAAACCATGTTCCTTTTATTAGCGTCATTATACCTGCAATCCAATTTGGACTCTAAATTTAGCATTGTGTCTTAGAATCATGGAGCATACACATGCACATGACTAAGTTTAAAATTATAAGGAAAATATAGCAATATCTGCTGAGATGTTGCACCGACTCAGATTAATGCTAATCCTCGATATCATAAATAATGAAAATATTTTACATGGATAAAATAACATAATTCGCTCGTAATACTGATATTTGGAAATCAACTGATTGTTTAAATTAAATATCTAACTAAACAAACTAATGTAGAGTTTAATGAATCTAGGTAGCTCTCCCTGATGTCCCTAATTTTAGATCTGATTGCTTGGAGAAGAAATTTAGGACTTCACAATGCATCATGTTTAGGCGGCAAAAATTTTCTAAACGAACACAACACAAATAAGTAGATGACTGGCCATGTAGCTTAGCCATGTGACTCGTTTTCAACCTCAAGCTTTTCATAAAAAGATAGCCTATATGATTAGTCAAATCAACTTCTGTCTTTGAGCTTGACTTTATTACAAAGCACAATTTGGGCAAGGTAACCGAGCTTTAGATTATTAAGTGCTAATGTCTCACTGGGTTCATTTTCAGATTTATTAGAATAGTTGAGCAAATTAGCTAAATTTTTGATGAACGAGCACAAGATTGAGCTATTTCTGAATGAACCAGGCTAGTCTAAATGCAAACTAACAAAATATTCACTTGTCCATGTTTTGGGTTGAGCCTAGATAACGAGCTTCAGCTTACTAGCGAGTGGCTCGATTTGCTTACAGGTAAACACTATTTCAGAGTAATGATTCACATTCAACCTTGTCATCACTTCCCTAAAGCATAAGCAGAGCACTAAAACTAAGGCCTGAACACAATCAAGATGTAGCTCTTATGTTCCCTATCTTGTTATCCGCGAAAAGAAATAACATTTCTTTCTTGTGCGAAGGATAAGAAAGCATCTTCACTGCAACGAAGATTCCGCATTACATATATAATCTAGTTTGCCGATTTTTAATATCATTAGTGGTTCTATCCCCATTTTGCTATATTACCCTGTTAGATGTTCATGAAATATAATTTGATTATATAATTAGTATTATCAGTTAATTTCTTTCTGTGCATTTATTGTTTTACTTGACAGGATATTGAAGCTACAATTCATTGTGCAGAGTGGCTTTGCATGGTTGGTGGATCTAGTACAGGAGAACAACGAGTCAGGTGCTTTCCTGTGTTTATAAACTTAGTGACACAGAAAACTATTTAAAACAGACAATTAAGGCATGCCCATTCAATTTGATTATGCAATTTTTCCTCTTCTACTTGTTTCTATCGGTAACCATATATTAAGTAGATTGCGAGTTGCCTTTTTCTTTACTTTGGTGAGGTTATAGTTATTGGCTTTTGTGTCTCTCCTACTACAAGCACCAGTAGAGAGGAGACTATAGATGCTGATCTGAGCCCAAGCAACCAAGATAGGGTTCCACAGGCATAGAGTCAGATGCTTGCTGCATATTTTAAGTGCATCTTATCAAATACAACTCAAAAATACTTCTTACATTGGAAACTTTCATCACTAATAGGAAATTACGAGCTTGACACCAAAGAGCTCTTGTGCTAGCGGTATGGCCCTCACTCTCTTTACAGGAGGTCGAGGGTTCAAGAATTGTTGAAAGCATGTGTTCAATTTGCCACTTAAAATGTTAGTCAATGTTTTATTGAGTCAAAAAGTTTTTTAACAGCTTATAGAAATTATTAATTGTGATTGTGCATGTGCTAGTTAAGTACCTCGAGTAATTATTATAAACCCATCTTATGGTTATCTGAACTACTAACTATCATGTCCCATAGCAGTCGACCTACTAAAAGTTTAAGAAGATTTACCCATTACCCATTTTTTTTTTAAAAATCAATAACGTTTTCAATTTATTTAACACATAAGGAATTTTTTTTATTGCCGGTAGTTCTTTATGGATAACGTGCAACCCAATTTTCTTGACTTGTATTAAGTTAGCTTGTAAACAATCTCAATTTACGAGTATGCCAAATTGTCATACAGAAAGGTTGGGTATGTATCTGGCATGAAGGATAGAAAACCTTTCAAGTTTCAAATCTGAGTTTTGTTCTTCCGAGCAAACCAAAGGTTCCAACATTATGATTATATAATATTGACGTACGATGGTGTCTACCTGATAATATCAACATCAATCTTAATTGTTTCTACTCCATCTCCAACTTGTTTGTTGATTTGAAAGAACGTAAAATGGGAGACATGATGTGGCAAAAAGTAGGATAAATTTTAGTTTCTGGTACTAGTTAAATCACAATAATATTTGCCAGAAGTTATATTTGTTATTGTGGTAATTTATCCTTCTTTGTGTCTCAAGACGTGAAGAATCATTGCCAATTTTTAAAAGAAGGCTGTTGGGGGAACTGCTGGAATTTTCTGCCAGAGAACTACAGGTTCAGGTAAAATCAAAATCTTTTTTTTTTCCCATTTCTATACCAATTTTCTACCCTGTTAATCAATTACACTTGATAAAAATTTATTTTGTGGAAGGGTGAAAGCTTTTCTACTAGTGTAGGAAAAAGATGGAAATTAGAAATAAATGAATATAATAAAAGACTATGTATGTGAAGCTGAAAAAGACAATGGCTCTGATGTCAAGTCAAGAGAAACTTGTCTTAAGTACTATATTTTACTAAATTGTATATGCAAGGTATATGCTCACTACAAGTAATGACAGGACAATGACTAGAGTGTTATTGAGGGTTAGAATTAGTAGAGAATAAGTAGCTTTACTATGTAAATCCATGTAAGTTATTAGCAACTTATACAAATTTTCATATATATTTATATTTAAAAGTCTTCAGTGCTCTTTAGAAAAACTTGGCCAAGTAGTGAGGATGTGCTTGTGTTTCCCGACTATAGCATTATGATTCTGCCACTTCTTTTCAACTTTATCCTCCCATTTTTTCTTATGGGGATCTTCTTTTCCTCCCCTGATATCAGTTAATCTACTTGTTTTTATTTCCTTTTTTTCATTTCATTCAATAAAATTTGAAAGATAAGTTCTTTAAAAATATAAAGAAGTAAAATTTCATCCTTAATTTGCTGCAGACACAAATCATTGCTGCTGCTGCTGCTGGAATTGCTTCCGAGGGATTGTCCCCGTTAGATTCGAAGGCAGAAGCTGAAAATGCTGCTCAAGTTTCTGTGGCTTTGGTAGACAATGCAATCGTGCTTTTAATGCTTGTTGAAGATCATTTAAGACTGCAAACCAAGCCTGTGCGTCTTCCAGATCCTTCTATGTCTCCTTTATCACGTGTACTTGCAGCGGCAAACACTTCAAGTAGAGGTTCATTTAGCTCAGAACACTCGGATGCTCTGCTTGAACGAAGATCAACATCTAGTGATTCTGGAGGACTTCCTATTGATGTATGTTTCAGTTTCCACTTTATGCAGACAATTGCTTGGTATCCAGCGGATCTAGGCCATGACCTTTTTAAAAAAAAAATAATCAACTTTCAGTTACCCTTTTTTAGTTTTCAATGGAGAAATATTCAAAGCTAATGGGATAATACTAGTTGACAGGAGATAGTAGCTCACAAACTCAGATGAAAGAAAAAGGTGAAGGGTACATGAATAGAAAAGGAATTATGCAGTCTAGATTAGTATTATTACTTCTTTTTGGGGGGTAGGGATGGAGATGCTTTTTTTTTTTTTTTTTTATTGAAGTTATTTGTGAAGCATAGCTGTGTCTAGTTTAAATGAAGTAAGTATGGCCTGTAATCCTGGATCTGTGAACTAGAAATACAAGCTTTTTGTTTAAATTCTCTGGAGAACTGGCAAACAGTAATGCACAAACAATACGCGATGTTCTCCTACGAAGTATAGATGTGCATATACATTTAGCCATTTACAAAGAACAAATTACTTATCTGGTCTCGTAATGTTTATAATGCTACTCTGCTCACACAATATATCAGGCTTTATGTGGTGTTGTCATATGACTTCTTGACATTGAGAATAATAGGAAATTATGGGTGCTCACTGTCTGCTTGTGTGGGATAGTACAATTTTAGAATGTACCATGGCAAGATATATCTATGATGTGTGATTTTGAAGATCAATATTACTCTTTGGATGACCATTCATTAGCTTTTTTATATTTAGTTTTAATTGAACTTGTTTATATACTAAGAGAATTATCTTTTGTCATCTGGCCAAAAAGGGTATGCATGATACTCACATATTTTCTTTTGTTTCCTATGACTATCCTTCAAACATACGACATCTGCCACCTTTGTGGAAGTATCAGACCAAATCTTAGGAGATCTCTTTTAGTTGTTTCGGTAGGTTTGATACATTATAATATCTTGACGTTTCTCTTGTAACTACATATATTATATTACGTCAGGTACTCGCTTCTATGGCTGATTCCAAAGGACAAATATCTGCTGCAGCAATGGAGCGGCTTACTGCTGCAGCGGCAGCTGAACCTTACCAGTCGGTTTCCTGCGCTTTTGTCTCATACGGGAGTTGTCCCCAGGATTTAGCTGAAGGTTGGAAATTCAGGAGCTGGTTGTGGCACGGAATTGGCATTCCTTTGACCCCTACAGCATTTGGTGGTGGTGGAAGTGGCTGGGATGCATGGAGATCTGTTTTGGAAAAAGATGAAAACGGAAATTGGATTGAACTTCCTCTAATTGAAAAGACAGTTTTGATGTTACAAGCTTTAATGTTAGATGAGTCTGGACTTGGTGGTGGCCTTGGTATAGGAGGAGGATCTGGTACTGGGATGGGAAGTATGGCAACTCTTTACCAGTTATTAGACAGTGACCAGCCATTCTTATGCATACTCCGGATGGTTCTTCTTTCAATGAGGGAAGAAGATAATGGTGAGACTAGTGAGACCAATGTAAACAGTGGAGATGATTTGTCTGCAAGGCTGCCTTTACGGGTTGCCAGCATGTCATCTCTTGATAATGCCTCTAGAATGTCCCAAAGGACACCAGAATCAGCATTATTGTGGAGGTAACTACTGTTTCCTACTTAAACTCTAAATGAAGAACATGATATTCATTTCTATGCACTCCCACGTACAAACAATTATACATGCAATTCTATGCACTCCAGTGTACAAACTATTATGCCATTCTGGGGAAAATAATTGCACCCTTTGACCTATTTTTTTAATTCAAATTTATGTTTGTTTGTATCATTGTGCCTTATTACCTCTACATGAATTATGATGAGCGTTATCGTTTGTTTTTTGTCATTTGAATTCTATGCTGTTTGGTGCATGTAGCAGTTGTTCAGAACTGATATATATATTTTATTTTTAAGATCACTGGATAGTGTACTTATAATGGTGTCCATATTGGTTTGGTCATGTGGTTTAGTGTTCCATCACACTAACGGTTATCAAAGAGGTGACAAGATGGTATACTAGTGTAGCTTTTTATGAATGCTATTCTCATATACTTCGAACATAAGACCTAATTTCATACAATTAACTTCGTCGAAAGTTGAATGTTATAGAATTGATACAATGCAGATGTGATTTTCAAGCATCAAATAGATAAATACTATGTGAAAAGTTTATAATTAATAGAGCACAGAGATATCTGAATAAGCTACATTTGCATACTGGAACATAGGTGTATTCTATCTGAGTACATATATAGAGAAACATGATGTTCACTAGGTCCACAAGTGTTAAATTTGAGCTTTACTGCNTTATATAGAACTAATCTATATTGTTAAGCTTAGGGTCTTGAGGTCAACTCTTATGCTGTAAAGAACATATCAGATGTCATTTATGTATTTATATTTTTTCACTCTTTTCTGTAGATTTAGGCGACTCAGCATAGATTTGTAATTTGGTGT
>PHNY01124383.1:0-20198 GCA_003724115.2 Anethum foeniculum | reverse complement strand
AGATATTTCATTTAAACGTGATTCGGTTAGTTCTCTTGAAGGAGAACGTATTCCAAGTATGATTAGTTAGTTATTACTAGATTGGGTAAATGGGTCAGGATGTGAATAATCGAACCAAAATTCATGAAACCAGAATCCGATCCGATATCCGAATCATATAATTCGATAATGATCCGAAAATTAATTTAAATCGATCTGAGAATTACCCTAACCTAAAATTTAATGGAAAATGATCTGAAATACTAGATCCGATTATAACTTGAAATCGAACAAAACCGAATAATATATTATCCGAACCAAATAACCCGAAGTATGCAATCCGATATAAATCCAAATTAGAAAAATGATATAGTTAAGTTTAGTTTAGTTATTATAGTGTCATAACTTATTAAATGTGAAGAAAATTTTCTACTTTAAGCAAAATTCGTGCTTAAAACAATTTTATGTTTATGATAACATAATTATTTAATCATAATTTTTTAAAAAAGTATATTATATATATTAAAAATACGATATTTAATAAAAAAATATTTTTTAAAGTCTCACAAATTGAAAAAATGAATAAGTTATGATTTGAAAATATCAGAACCGAATTTAATCTGAACCGAATTTTGTCTGATCTTAATTCGACTTTCATCCAATTTTAATCCGAATTAGATCTGAACCGAATCACATCTGATCCGAACAGTCCCCAAATATATCAGAATTTGAAAGTGGATCCAATCAGAAAATGATCTGATCCGATTATGATCTGTTTATCCGAATTTTCAGGTCTAGTAATTACACAAATTCAATAAGGAGTAATAGCAAAATAAGAGTCATTTTGACTTATAATACCTATTTTAAGGTTAAAAAAAGGTAATTTGGAATGTTATTATTTTTCAAATTTTCTTTTTCTAAACTAAAATTTAGCACTTATATATTTATTTTAAAAATATATAAATATACCATATTCGTACATCTCAAAAAATGTATTAAAAAATAAAATTTAGGACTTAAAACGAGGGCTGAACAACCTTTTTGGACGATCAAAGCCAATTAGTTGAAGATTGGTTAAATCTTAAGTGGTGGACCTGAGTGGTTGGGTTAACCGGTCCTTGTCAACTATATATGATTATGATTATTCTTTTTAGCGTAGAGAAAAAAGAGCAGAGCTTTACAGCATGTGATACGAATTAAATAAAGATTTCAAAGCATGAAGAATAGAGTAGGTCCAATATTTACAAAGAACATAAAACTTGTTAGTCCATCACAAATGAAAAACTCCCTTGTTCCCTTGTATGTATAGGTTTTATAGTAAATGAGTAAAATGTAATTGTATGGAGTAATATATAAAGCAAGGTACCTAAAATTGTTGTTAGTGTACTTACAAAGACAAAGACAAAACAAGAAAGCTCCAAGTCTTTTTGTATTGCTTATCACTCTTTCTTCTTCATAAACATTCTGTCTTTCTTCAAGCTCTGTGCCACAATTCACCTGCTGGGCTGGTAAGAAATATTACTAACAAATTTATATTTTGTTGGCTTCTTTATCATTTGTTTTACAAGATGACTTGAAATTTGATTGCTGCATTAGTTTCTTCTATGTGGGTTTTTATTCATCTTTTTTTTCTTTTTTTTTTTAATCTTAGTCTGACTGCTTGATTTAGCTCAATTTTTGTTCAATTTTCATTCTACTTGATATGATTCAGATATATTTTGTTTCTGTTATTGTTAAAGTTTATTAAACCATTGAAAGTTTCGGAAAAATATACTCTGTGTTGCTTGAGATATAAAGGTTTCTATACTCTGGTCACTTTCTTCATGAATTAATTCATCATGCAGAAGCTCTTAGAATGTTTGACCTCATCGTCTCGTAATTAAAGCTGGGAGCGAGAATTTTAATTGTATGTATATCTATAATTTGTAGTTGAGTAATGTGTATTCACTCTTGATTTGAATATAAAAGAGCTTTCTTTTTATGTAAGGGAGATGGTTGTCGCAATGGTGATGCCCGTGACTTCCTATTGCTCTTTTGGTTGATCATTTATTAGATTCACCTATATATTAGTTGTCCAGTGCTAGCAATTTTTCAACTTTTCCTGTGACTGTTGTCAATGTCATATGTTTTTGGTTATCACATTATATTTCTCTAACTCATTCTTGCCTTATTCTCTTCTGTATTTAAATTACAAAATTTTAAGAAAAAACGAATTCATTTGGTTTTATTTATATGCATCTCTATTCGTTAACAGTTTAGTATTGATTACTTTTTCTTTTTTGTTTAGACTGATAACTAGGTGTTTTGAACATGGGATGCTTTGTGTCTACTGCAAAGGACACTGGTGGAAACCGAAGGCGACCAGGAAATATTGGCGAAGTAACGGTGTTTGTTCCTGGTTTACGAATTCCTAAACCTGTGGATATACCTCAGTCACTAGGAAATTACCTATCTAAGAGTTTAGTGGAACGCCTTTCTGCTCTTAGAACCCGAATAGTTGTTATGGCTGGCCAAGAAGGTCCTACAATCACCAGGACGAGACGGAGAAGCTCTACACAACACGGTTAGTCTTAGTCATGCCTATTAATTAATTAGTTAACGATGTGGTCTGACTGATATCTGCCACCATCTGCAGGGGGGTCAGTACTTGGAGACCTTATTCAGGCTCTTAATGACTATTTGCCAGTTCTTCTGGGATTGGTGAAAGATGGTAAATTTATGCAGCACATTATTCTTCACATGGATTTTTATTTCTACAATCAGTACTCACAAATTATGCTTGAACCTATCTGCAGGGAGCCTACTACAACACAAGGTACAATTCGTGTGGGTAAATCAGGAGGATGATGCTGAGGTGAACATTTCTTTGTTAACTTATACTTTTGACCGTTTTTTTATCACACAGGAAGATCCTTGTACTAATGAATTGTGTTGAAATTTAGGAAACCGCAATGTCTAGTGCTTGGTACGAAGTATTATCGGTTTTGCATTTGATGGCAGCATTATCATTCTTGCAAGCTAACTTACTACTTCTTCCAAGAATGTCCAGTGATGGGTATCAGCCTAAGGTATCAGAAGGTGGGTACTCAGTTGCATGCAAAATTTCTCTATGATGTATGCCGGCTCATTCTTCTCACATTAACGTCAAATAGCAAACCAGTGTATTAGAGATTAAAGAGTTAAAGCACAACTGTGTAGTGTCTTTGTACTTGGATATTCGGTATGGGACACTGTTTCTTTAAATTATTGTTCTTTTTGGTTTTCTTATATTGGTTTCCAATGTTACATGATCCGGGTTAAATAGTTGATCCATGTAGAAGTACCATCTGATATTCTAAAATATTAGGATTGTAAGTTTTTTGTAATGCTATGATGCTGTATAGATGCTAAATTTTTTTTGGATGAGCGGATAGGGGAAGGCTAAAAAGTCTCTACTTGTTGATTACCTTTACTTCACATACTTTTGGTTTAATGTAATCTAATCTTGGGTTGTATATAAGCAGACTAGGCAATGGTCCCTCTTATAAATTTAGCATTTATGTTTTTATATGCTTTTATTTGAAAGTGGAATAATAAGCACTATATGTGCAATGGTTTACAGTATAAATGTATGCACAATGGACTAATGCAGAAAGTCAAGCTCAGCAAAAAAAAAAAAGCATAATACCAGTTAAACAGTTTTCATTCTTGATAAAAGATCCTTCTCTTTTTTTACCCAAAAAGACAATGAGTATGATCCTCTAGAGTTACTACTGTACATCTAATTTAATACTTGGAACCGAGCTTCTAGTTAAGTGTATTCTATATATGGTCTCTCGTGTGTTTGTAAGGAAGAACCAATGATAAATGGAGTATTTTGTTACTTTTTTACTCATTTGTTAACTTTCTTTCATATGTATATTTTTGTGTGCTTTAGAGGTTTTCTGTTTCTCTTATTCTATTAATGCAACAGAGAGCAGGCGTTCTTCTATTGATATATTTTTGAAGGCAGCTGGGTACCTTGATTGTGCAGTTCGACATATTCTTCCGCAGTTGCCTCCCGAACTCAGGTTTATTTATACAGGTCAATGCTTTGCAAATTGCAAGGATGCTCTTGTCTTAACAATTTAATTTCAGGAGAGATCTCCCAGTCGACCTTGCAGAAGGAGTCCTACGTGCTCTTTGCCTTCAGGCACTGGGGCAGGTACTATTTCATCGGCCTTTATTTTTACGGTCAACTACAGGAATTTAAATTTTCACACACCCATGCTTCCACTGAGGCTTGGATTTTCGACCTCTTGTTACCAAGAGAAGTGTGGTATTCAGTAGACTATTCTGCTAGGGGTTAGACGATCAATTTTACTTGACCTGTTGGTGTAAAGCAATGAAGATGCTGCTGATCAACACCTGAAGTATCGTCAGTTTGTTTTAATATCTTAAATTGCAATAACAGAACTTGTCTTTAATTGTTTTCAGACGTCTGATTGCGAGTATGTTAGTAAATAGATTGCTGCTTAAACAGACTGATTATTATTCTAATATAAAAGGCTCGGATGTACTGGAATTATATCTTACAAAGAAAGTTATGAATTGTTTACTAGTGAAATATTCCATTAGCGTTATGTTTTAGGCTGCCACCATCAATTATGGATTATTTTCTTTGCTGCAGACGTTTTTACTAGACTTTATCATACTAGTCTATTGTTAGGAAAAACCTTGTCTCTGGTCCATGGATTATTAAATCCGAATACCAAGTATGCATGTAAGGAATGGCCTGCAGATTGTAAATTGAGCTTGATCTGAACTGACCTAATATGTTTTTTTTGATTGCACATCTTCAGAATATACTTATGCAGATTATAAGCCGCATGATTATACATTCTCTCAGAAAATTTATGTTTCACATTTACTGTGTCTAGAGTATTCATACATCTTTTTTGATTTATTGGTATCATGTTGCAAATTCTGATATCCACAGTCTTTATTCATGGTCCTGTAAGCTGCCAGACCTAACGCATTAAGAAAGAAGAAGAAATTGTTAAGACCTTGCTGGTGATCTTGTTTTTTTTACCATATCTTCCATCTGTTCCTTGAAAGACTGTCATAATATAACACCAGCTATAAAGTGTTACACTTTTTGTGAAATTATGAAGGTTTATTTTGTCCTCTTATATTTTCAAATTTTGAACCTTGAATCAGAGTGTGGATATACAACTTGGACTTGCAATTGACAGTACGAAGGCCACTCTTGCAGTGAAACGTAGGCTTGCGTGTGAAATGGTGAAATACTGGCAGCAGGTATGCTGCATGATTAATGTATTAGGTGAATAGATTTGTACTATCTATGTTATTGGTATGTTTGTAAGCATTGTATTGCATTTTTTGTAGTCAAAGGGTATTTGGCAAGGTCACAAGGAGAATTTAAATTTCTTCTGCGCATTTTGTTTTTACTTTTTCTTTAGAACTTTGCTGACCGGAATTGAAATTGCAAAAGAAAGCAAGTGTAGTATTTGCTATATTAATGCATGAATAAAGTTGGAATATAAATGGTAAAGATTACAACATTTAAGATTCTTTAACAATAAATGAACAATCTAGAATGGAACATTTGGAAACCAAACTCCTGTGCATTTACTTGACCTAATAATTCAACTTAATATTAATTGTATGTTCCTACGATTAGGTTGCGCAAATTATTTCCCAACCAAGATATGTTAACTGTTGAATTATCTACAACATCCCCTCAAGTTGGTGCATGGATGTCGCGCACCACAACCTGCACACCATTTGCTGATACACCGCGAGGAGCTAATAAATGACATGTCTTGATTTGTGCTCCATCTTCTCTTTACTTTATTGTCTATAAGTTTCCACATATTTCAACCCGATCATTTAAGGGGTTGTGTTCAATGCTGATAGCTAATTTTCTATCAGAAAGACGCTTCACGGGGGTCTGCTAAGAAGATTTAAGTTCCTTAACACTAGAACATTTAGGCACTGCTTGTTTGTTACTTCTCCATGATACCAAGTTTCCAGTAACAATCACACATTATCGCTTTTGATATACTACTTTAACATTGGCTTCTAGGCCACTGCATCCAGCTTAACCTTTCAACCTGTAAGTGCAAGTTAGCAGATAGAATAGCAGTCTCTTCTGGTGCTGACGTCAAGTACCTAAGATTTCTCATAGCTGCTATCATAGGAGAAGAATGATGACACTAGATTTAGTGACTTGGCAAATCAAGTCTTGTTGCATCCTTTTAGTGGTAGGTTATCCATATTGTGCTTTGAGGTGAAAGTTTGCAGCTGTTGGAGTAATAACTGGTTGGTAGCCAAAAAGCTCCATCACATTTTGTAAAATGGAAATCCATCATGTTCAATTTTTCATATTTAATTCTTATTTAAGTGGTTTCTATCTGAGCCAACTCCTGCAATTCTGTTATATTAATATTTCTATCACCAAAGACATGTCAGTTATCACTGTTGTTTAGGCTGTAATCTATTTTGTTTGTAGCATTTTCTGATGGCATCATAAACTCTTTTCTTCTAATTTACCACATTACTTCAATATTTGACTGTATTATCGCCTCAATTTTAATTTCATTTGTTTGTACTTCCATTTTCTTTTCCATTGAAAATGTTATCGGAAAATTATTATTCATGCTGCTTCTTCTTCCTAATTTGCAGGCCCAAGATAATATTACTAATCTTCCATTAACAAACGGTTGGGGAGAAAAGCATAAACTCTTTGTTAAGTGGAAATACATTGAAGCAAGGGTAATCTTCGAAAAACTAATCGATACACACTCGTTTATTCATAAGTTGGTGTCCACCTTTTAAACTTTGTTATACTTTCTTATTTTTCTTTGCTTCAACAGATTGTTTGTTAACATCTAGCCACATGTTGATATATCTTTCCAGGCTGCCGCGTATTATTATCATGGGTTGATCCTTGATGAAGGGAACACAGAGAAATCACACGGAATGGCTGTAGCTGCTTTAAAGGCAGCTGATGAGTATCTGAAAGAAAGTAAAAAGATATGTGAAGCCTTCAACATGGCTCCTCCTCTCTCACGGTAGTTCCGTTATTGTGAATAAATTACTGACATCTATGCACTCATACTTGTCACAGGAAAAACAAATAAAAGAGTATATATACTTAATCATGCTTTCTTTACAAATGAGGGCAAATAGTGTATGAATTTTGAAGAACCAAACATGATTTGAAATTTTACCCCCATAAAGATAAACAAAATTTGAAACAGCAACGGTTTCAAATGGCATTGGCTATTTTTCCCTACAAACATGAGCGGAAGGCTGTTTCGGACACTTAAAGTTCTTGGTTTACTTGTAAATGTTATTTACAGAAATTGTAGTGAAAAGAGAGATGATCTAGAGAGAGTTTTGGAGATCCAATTAATTTTAACATTCAACATAACTCGTCCTATATTCACTGCTTTGTTCTTACTACCTCTTCTAAAAATCAGTATTGAACTTTACGTAATCAGCCAAACTTGGACTTTTAGGAACCTGTTTAATTCTGTAACATTGTTCAAATTAAATTACTCGTTAGTCAGTGTATTAGTGGCCACTTACCTGTCCGATTTGATATCTCTGTCATTTGATTTTTAATTTTTATTTTCTGATTCAACTGAATATAAAATTACATATTATCGCAATTTAGCCACCAAACAATGACATAATATGTTGAATTGTCATCGTTTCTTCTTTAACCATTGTTCTTATAATATACTCTCATATTCCACCAACTATGGTGACACCTAAAGGAGCTCGCCTTATCTTTGTGATATCTTCAATGCAGAAATCCCCCACTTTGGGGAACCATGAAGTATCTCTCCGAGAAGATTCCAAAAGATACTTCTAGCAAGGTGCGAATTAATCGGGATCTTTACTCTTATGAAAAGTAAGTTTTATTCTGTTTTCAGCTTAACCAATCTACTTTTATTGCTGAGTTGTGGATGGAGAGCAATATAATAGTGACATATATCTCTAGTTCAGTAGTACATACCTTCACAGTTTTAGCGAGGAAACAAATCCAGTAACCAGATTTATTTTTTGGTGCTTACATTGTATTATCAACATTTAAATATCCCAGCAATTCACTCAGTCTCAGTACTACCGCTTGATCATTTCTTGAAACAGTAACTTACTGTGCTAGTATTGGCTATAGGATCATGGAGACAGCCCCTACATTACCGGATTTTGCTTTGGCCTTGAAGCCTGATGAATTTCAGTTACCTGTAGTGGACGCTGCTTGGCACAATGAGAAGCAAGACAAGGGACAGGTCAATGGCGATAGAACATGAGACCTTTATGAAAGTTATTGCTAAAAAACAGAAGCAAATGGACAGGTGGGAACAAAACATAAACAGATCTTTAGTTTCAAAAGCGAAGGATCACTTTGTCCGTTCATATACGTTCACAGATCATTGTCCCCTGCGAAATATGATGATAGCATTGTACAATTCCCCGTGATGGGATTTGCTTCTGCAAAAGGGGAAGGTCTTTGTTGAAGTCCGAATAATGTGCATGCCTTTTATATATATCTTTTTTCTTGAATGTATAGAAAGTGGGTAAAAGTCACCAATTGTTTGATAGAATAGCGTATTACAAGCCTGTGATGTGTGCAAACTTTGATCGATACATGTTAAAAAAAAAAAATCAAAATTGTTAACTTATTTTTGCTTCTTAATATAAGAATTGCATTCAACTGTAAATTTTAGAACTTCACCAAAAGTGATTGTGCACGTGCACTAGATAAAGCAGTATTCCCTCGCACTTAAAAGTTAAAATTGAGATGAACAGTGTTATGTATTATATGGTAAAAACTTGTGAATCTTCCCCTTAAATTCAATTTCTTTCCTGACAAACATAACATGGATATAGATAACACATAACTAAAAGGTCCTTCAGTCTAGACAGAATCCCATATCTTGAATTTTTTTTTTTCAAGTCCATACTTCTCTTGAACTTCTCTAACATTTTCACTGCTCCCGCAGACCACCTGCTTCTTCTTCTTCAGCCAATTTCTTCTCTTTCTCTTGTTCTTCTGCAAGAAGTGAAACTTTAGTCAGCAAGTATCTTGGCAATTAAACTGGTCTAAATTCTACGTGATCTCTGACATTAGGAATAACTCTTGCTAAAGATCAAAATGGCAACGTAAATCAAGATTCTTCAAACTTTTAAAATGGATTAAACACTTCTGACAAAAAAAAAAAAAGAATAAACACTTAGTATTGTATGAGAATTGAAACCCTACTTATCCTTCAGCTCCAGATGGCCAAGTTCAATACCCTATTCTCAATATATACTAACCTAATCTGTATAAACTAATTATTCTACTAATTTCAAAGCATTGCGACCTATCTCTACCCTAGGACTTAAAAATTAAAATTGATACGGAACATAACACTAAGTTGTAAGATTATTACTTAATTTATCATATGATGTTATTCAAGGAATGTTATGGGCACTTGTTTTTAAAAGCAAATTTTCACAACATTACTTGGTCGGAAGAGTCCAAACACAGATACATTACCAGTAAGTGCCCGAATTTTAGTTTTAAAGATATTTTGAAAATTTCGCATATGTTTTTTGCCCAAAATGTAGCGCAAATGTCCCTACCCATGTCTCAGTCTCGGATATGGTGGTCAAGCGTCAGACGCAAGTACTCGAGGTCCACAGTTTCAGGTGAAATAAAGAGGACAGGTGATATAACACTGCTTACGAGGTCTGTCATGAGTTTAATTGCCAGTTCACCTTCTCATCAAAACAAAATCCTAACTCCTCGCCTCACCTTCTACAATATGTATCGCGACTATGCCACATACTACTTCTATAATATGTTTTGCGACTCTTGTGCTTGACGTTAGTTTGTGCCTTTCACAACTCTAGGAAAGTATACAGAGGACCATCAAACTATGAATCCTTGATGAAAACTGAAGGATGCATTGAAATTTGAAATTGTTATCGAAGTGCATGGAATTTATATATCTGAGTAGAGGTACTGCTTGAGATAATAAGTCGCCTAATGGCATTGACATTGGTAGCTTACATTTTGCAGGTTTAAATTATAAATACATGTAAGTGAATATAACATACCCATGAGTTGAAATATCGCTTTTTGGGTGCGTTTTTCAAGTTTGTCAAGTTTCTTCTGCACATCTCTTCGGAGGTCCCAATTTGGCTTTTTAGGAGCAATATTTAGAAATGGATCCTGAAATACAGTCCAAAAATCAGAGTCTTATCAGCAAGGAGCCAAAATACACAAGTGTAAAACATGAATCAGGTGAAAGAGATATTTGACTGGTAAACAACCTCTTTATTGTCCTCTGCAGGAGGTTCTGTTGCTACAGGGTCTTCAAACTTTGGTAGAACTGGAGGAGCAAGCTTACCTTCTTGAAGCTGCTTATCATGAGGAAGGTAATTACGAAATTTCATGCTGATATTGCTGTAAAAGAGATAAAGCCCGATTAATTACAAGAATAATTTTACAACTAACACGATTAACACCTCAAAACAATGACACAATAAAGTTCCTATAAATCTATATCAAGTTGATGGTGCAGCCTTCTATTCCAAAATTCACCAGTGTCATGCGATTGAACAAACTGGGTTAGCTCAATTCCTATTCTTTTCTTTTCTTAAGCTATTTTCTATGTAATACAGATATTGTGTATTTTTAGGCAGTGGTTTGCATCTTTTACCTATCCACGAATCATTAGTCTGGTCATATATATAAAAGGTAGCAAAACTTGTGTGAACGTTCACGGCAATAATTTTTCTTTTCTTTTTTTTAAATGGGGTAAATTCATACAACACAAATGCAATACAATTTTCACAGTGTTTACTGTAAAAAAACAACTAAGGCCACGCATATAAAACAGTAAGATAGAGTCAAAGTGATCCCATGCTTATAAAATGAAATACAATCACATAGGCATCTGATACGATGCATCAAACTAATACCAAACACATCAAAACATTCATTAACTTTTCAAACAAACGACAATACAGAAAACATGAAATTTTCAGTTATATGCATTAGCAGAACCCTGGATAATGTTGATTACAGTGAGATAACATAAGTTTCCAAGTAAAAATATGCATTCAACAAGAGCGTTCAAGAGAGACTAAATATAAGATAAAAGCTTACTTGTCTTCCGTATCTGGCTCAGCATCTTCAGCCTCATCATTACCCTGAGCTTGAATAGACTTGTCTTCATCAGCAGCAGTTTCGGAAAGTTCTCGTGCAGCTTTCAAAGCTCTCAACCTCTCGCGACGCTCTGCAGCTGCTTGCTCTACACTGAGTTCTTCTTCACTGCCCATCTATTCACTTAACTACAACTTATCACCTACAACAATGCAGACATCTTAGTGTAATTTTTTTTTTTTTTTAAAAGTAATTGTTCACAATAGAAAGATTCGGAGTCTCGACATAACCTAGGTAGAAGTTTAGTTCCAATCATATCCAAAAATTCAAACAAAAGAAACTCGACCTAATTAATAAAAAAAACTCACGAATTCTTGTTGAATAAACAAAAGAAACTCGACCTAATTAAGACACTGTGTGTTGAATTATGCCAAACTTGCTCAAATTTTAATTTTGTTTACGGAGCCTAAAAACTATAAATAACATAAGAGCAGATAAATAAGTTGAAATTAGGGGCAAGCAATTAGTCCTGTATGAAACCCTATGTTCCTAAAACACCATAAAACATGTCAATATATATACACACATGTACGACAAAAGATACACAAGTCAAATCGGAATTGTAGCTAGGGGCAGTTGAGAGAGAAGATACTAACCGACGTCGTTTGATACAAATTAAGCACAGACCAGACCAGACCAGACCAGACCAGACTAGACTACAGACTATTGAATCGTAGTTTATGTCCCGAGTCCCGATCTCGGGTTCATGTTAACTTACCCGTTACCTCAACGTGTGTAGAGGTAAATCTTATTTGTAGAAAATAAGTTATTTATTTTTGCAATAAAATATGTTAAAATATACGTTTTTGTGAATTTTTTTTCTCTATAAAAAGAATACTGGATGTCTTACAAATATTTAATTATAAAAATTAGTATGTAAAGATAAATTTATTTTTTTCCAAAATAAGTATTTTTTTCTAACTTATAAATGGAGCTAATTGTTGTAGTTATCATCTAAAGAACTGTGATCGATTTTTAATAAATAAATCTAAAGTCGTTAATTTATAATAAAGAATATTTGTTATTTAGTCTATTTTATCACAAATTTAAGATTCGAATTTTACAACAATATAATAAAAATATTTTTTATTATATCAAAAATTTAAGGTTTGAATCATCTCAATAACGATATTAAAATTTAATATTTATATTATTAGCCCTAACAATATATGAAATTAATTAAATAATTATTGATATTTATAATATTATATTATTAAATCTATAATCTCTTAAAGATAAAATTTTAACAAAAATAAATATTAATATCAATTTTATTATAAAAAATAATTAATATGATTAATATATATTTCAAATTAAAATCACTATTACTATTAAAAATTAATTATATAAAAAATATAATAGTATTAAGAAAATTATTATATACATTAAAAAAGCTCGTGCACCGCACAAGTTTTATAATAAACAAAACATGATATAATTGTTGGTAGTTTAGTTCAAACACAGAAAGAATAGTGACCATTAAATCTTCAGTAAATAAATCAGAACCGTTAGATTAATATTAAAGAATATTCTCTATATACGTTATTCCACCAAAAGCCAAGGTTCAAGTACTCACACCAACAATATTGAAAATATTTTCTATTTAGTCTATTCTATCAAAAATCTAAGGTTCGAATCTCTCAACAACGATATTAGAATTTAGAATTTATATTATTAATTTTAAATAATACATGCAAATGAAATAACTATTCATCTTTATAATATTATATTATTAAGATTATAATATCTTAAAGATACAATTTTAACAAATATCAATTATTAATATCAGTTTTATTATAAAAATAATTAGCCTGACAAAAATACATATTAAATTAAGATATTATTATAATTAAAAAGTAATTATATAAAATATAATAATATTAGAAAATTATAATATATATTATAAAAACTCGTGCATCACACGGGTTGTAAGTTAGTATTATATAAATGGAGTTCTTCTTCTTTTTTTTCGTAATTTTTAATTGTTTCTTTAGTTAAAAAATAAATTACTTAAGTTATTTAAATTATTACGGTTTACGAATATTCGATTGAAAATCAACATGTAATATGGACCGGCGCCCTTAGATTATTTAAATGATAAGAGTTTATGTCTTGTTATTCATGATTTCATTTTCAAGAATCGAGATTATTAAATCATACTCTCGTTATTCAGGATTTGATTCTCGAAATTGTTATAAGCCCGAAATTTAAAGCAACCAGTTAAAAATAATGTAATATTTTTTTTTTGCTAAGCTGCATAAAATATAGATCAGAATAAAAGAATACAGGGAAGATCCCTTACTTACCAAAGAAAAGACTGTCCATGATCAATCTAACAAGAAGATTGAAAATAGAAAACAACAAAAAAGAGGAGACACGCTCTAAAGTAACCAACTAGCAAAAGTTTCTATACAATGATGTTTTTCTAACCAATTACAATTAGCAATACGAGTTTTAATATCAACAAGAATTCCATCCAGCAACTTAGAAAAACCAAAAATACATTTGTTGTGATATTAAAGTGATTTGCTGGTAGGGGCTTCCAGAACAAAGTGATTGTAGTTACAATGATTGAATAGGTGGTTCATGTGCTCCTGACTACCAATACAGAGATAGAAAGTTGTAGAGACTTCCATGCCAAAGGAGACTAAACGGTCAAGGGTAGGTAATCTGTCAAGGCAGACAAGCCACTCATGAGGGCATATATGTGAACTTGAAGCTTATGCCAAAACCCACGAGTGCCAAGAAATTTTTGGTAACTTGAATCTGATTACATCCGTTATGTGCCAGGTTTTGATTTTTGAAATTGAGCACCCATTTCAGAGGACCGAGTCATTAACCCTGACATTGAGCTTCAGATTGTCAAAATTATGTAACCAGAATAAGAAATCATGATACACATGGTGAAGCCTGGGGCTAGGTCTAGGTACGGACCAAGCGCCATTAACAATATTTCTATTGACCATAGCGTTGGAAGGGGGCCCAGATTGAGAAATTATAGGGTCCAAGGGAGAAATAACAAAACAAGAACCTCTCTACCAGGGGTCAAACCAAAGGGAACTGTTTTGACTATTGTCAATGGTAAAATGTAAAAATTACAGTGCCAAAGGTCAAAAATTGAGCACCCCGTCTCCAAATCCATGAGAAATCCGCGGGAACTTTCATAATCCAGAATTTGTGTCTCTTCAGAGCCATGTTATTAACCTAGTTGCACCATAGAGAATCATGTTTACCTACCACCTTGTATAAGTGATGTCAGATTTAGGCTTTGTTCCAATCTTTAGGGTTCTTAAGACCGGGACCTCCTTTATCAAGAGGAAGACATAAGTTGTCCAAAGCAACACGAGCCCCTCCTTTTTTGGCTATGTCACCTTTCCAAATAAATCTAGTGAGAATAGATTTGATTTGATTATGCACGGCTCCCGGGAGGAGGAAGTTATTAGTCCAATATGATTATATAGAGAATAGGACTGCTCTCACAAGTGGTAGTCTTCTAGCTAAAGAAAGTAAAGTGACTGTCCAGGAGAAGATTCTAGCTGTGATTTTCTCAATAAGAGGGATACAATTGTTGATGCTGAGCTTTGATAAAATGAGAGGCACACCTAGGAACTTAACTGGAAGCTCCCCAACGGAAGATCATAAATACAATAAAACCAATCGATGTCACCAAGGTTGCAATTACAAAAGCACTAGGTTTTAGCCCACTGATGGAGGCAAATTTGTCAATGCTACTCATGTAAGTGATGGACTGACGGTCCCCCGGAGAAAAGAGAAGCACGTCATTAGCAAAAAAGAGGTTAGTAAGTTTGAGACCCTTACATTTTAAGTGAAACTTGAAGTTACTAGGAGTATTGGCAAGCAAGCATGATAAAATATTCATTCCATTAGTGAAGATATAGGGTGACATAGGGTCACTTTGCCTCAGACCTTTCTTCCTGGAGAAAAAGCCCTTTAAGGCTCCATCACTTTAACTGAGTACATAGGAGTAGAGATGCAAGAATATATCCAGCTCATAAAATTTGTAGAAAAATGCATTCGTGTGAGGGCTTGTATTATGAAATTCCAACTGATAGAGTCAGAGGCCTTATGAAGTTCAATTTTCAAGGCACCGTTAGGAACTCCAGTGTCTCTGGTGTAGCCCCGGAAAAATTCTTGTGCCATGAGTATGCTATCAGAGATGCTTCTGCCTCGGATAAAGGCCGATTGAGAAGTATATATGATAGTATGCATAACAATTTGTAATCATTTAGCAATAATTTTAGCAATGCATTTATAGGCAATAGAGCATAAAGAGAATGACCTAAAATCTTGCATAATAGTTTGAGTGTGCACCTTGGGTATGAGGGCAATACTGGTGGAATTGATGCCTTTAGTCATTATTGAGGTATCAAAGAAGTGCTTGACAGCCTTATATAAAATCACTTCCCACAGTGTCCCAGGTAGCCAAGAAAAATTCCATCGTGAAGCCATCAGGTCCAGGAGCCTTGTTTCTTTTGATGGATTTGATAGTTGAGTGAATAAGATCATGAGTGACAGGTGCCTCGAGTAAACGAGCTTGAACCACAGAGATGGTTAAGCAATTAATGTCCCCTAAGTCACATTCAGTAAAATTGTCTTGGGTTCCAATAGAGTTCTTGAAGAAGTTAACAGCCACTTCAGAGAACTGAGTTTGCCTAAACACAATGCTACCAATGTCATTTTCGAGAGCCATGATTTTATTCCCATTTCAGTTTGTCTTGACTTGATTGAAGAAAAAGCTATTATTACCATCAACTTGTTGGAGCCACTTGACATGTGACTTCTGTAAAAGCAGAGCTTCATCAACTACTAACTGCTCCTCGAGTTTTTTAGTTGCATTTTGTTCCTTCAAGATGAGCACAGGGTTTATATTATCAAGAACAAGCTTCTCTTGAATGTCATGGAGGTAATTACGAGTTTGATGAAAATTAGAGTGGGTGTTTCCATGCTTTTGTTCAGAATCACCAATTCTTTTTGACACCTTTCATTTTCCTGCACAGGATGCTTATAGGGTCACCAAACAACTGTTGGGATCAAGCCCTGGAAACAGAATCCTGAAACCCTTCAATGTCACACATGATGTTAAAAGACTGGAAAGGTTTGTGAATCTTCTCCAACTCCATAGGAACAGTAAGCATAATGGGGCAGTGGTCCAAAAGACCTCGAGTTTTTACCTCCGCAAAAGCATCAGTAAAAGAATTAAACCAAGCTTGGTTACCAAGCATTTTGTCAAGTGTTTTTTGTATTAGAGAATGAGGTCTATTATTCCACCATGTGTATAAGGAACCCACAGTACGAATGTGGCCTAGCCCAACTTCAAGGAGTCAATTTTTGAAACTTTGCATATCTGGGGTTTAGTGTTCTCTGCCCCCTTTTGCTTCATCTATTTGAAGCATACAGTTGAAGTCCCCTATCACATACCAAGGGATATCAATAACAGTGCTTAGAAGCACAATGTCATGCCATAGAGGCTCTCTCTAAAATGGCTTGTTGAAAGCATAAACAAAAGTAACAGAAAAATGAATTTGTTATTCTATGAAAGTAGAAAAACAAGTCTTGTGTTGAGTAGATTTATCATGTATGTTTATGTGCTAAATAGAAGGATCTCACCTAATTCAAAGACGACCATTATCATGGATCTCATAGTTAAAGGACCATAGCAAATACTTATTAATACATTTAGAAATAACACTGGAGTTAGCAATATTGACCTTGGTTTCAATAAAACACATAAAGCGTATATGATCAAATGAAATAAAATTCATGAGTTCTTTCTGATGAGGACTCTTATTTAACCCCCTTACATTCCAGGAGGCAAAATTCATTGGAGACGTCTAAGGGGTGCTGGTTTTCCTGCCAGCCTCAGGCTCTTCTTGTTAGACTTTCCAGAAACTTGTGTAAACCCATCTTCATCAGTCAAGGAACTAGAAGATGGGTTGGGAATGTTTGGGCCTGCCTTTAACCCAATGACAACTGTTCTTTTTGCTGGGCTTCCAGAATTTCTAAAAGGTGCTGTGAAAGGCGGCTCTGTCGGGGCTGACAGGGCTGATTGGACTCCTCCCTGGACCTCCTGGGCACCCAGGTTAATGACACCTGACTCCGGTGAAGCCATGCCTCTAGTGCTCTTTCTCTTTCTGTTAGAAAGAAAATCATTGATAATGTAACAATCGATTTTTTGGACTATTAATTCTAAAATCAAAACTAAAATTAAAAAAAAATCTCGATCCGAAATCTATTACAAAGATGACTATTACAAAAGCACAGCTAACGGAAGTCCAAAAGCCAGTCTACGCCAAACCTAATGTCCTCAAATTCCAATGCTATTCAACTCAAATCTTAGACGAAACCTGAAAATTGAAAGTAATGAGTTATACAGCCCAACAAGAAATCAATCGATCCAACTAGTAGGGTCAAGCAACATATACATATATGATAAAATATGATAATCTATACGATACGATATACGAGACAAACACTTTCTACACACTTTCATATTCTTACTCGATACATACGATACACATACCACATAAACAAAAATAATTCAAAACCCCTAATTCATGCCATGACCACTATAACCCGGTGATAACGGTCCTAAATTTTTAGAAAACAGTTACTATAACCCGGTGACTACGGTCTTATGTTCAAATTCGATATTTTCACAAACTATGGCACATATAATATTGTCAAAATACACCACATATACAACAATACATATACTATAACACATAATAATTTCAAATATATCATCACTTACACTGTGTTCTAGAAACCTTTTTACGAGAGAAAAGAAAAGAAAGGTCAAGATTTGATTTCTTTAACTTGTTCCCAAAATTTTTTTTAAGAAAGAAAAGAAAAGATTTATAAAGATATGGTTGGAAAATCTTTACATATCTGTCTCTAAAATCTTCTTCCCACTTTTGAAAAGATTTAGAGAGAAAAGAAAATAACTCATTTTCTGTTATTTTCTTTTCTTTCATTGATTCGGGAACACAGCGTTAGCCCATATTTCAATAAACAAATATGCATACATAACGTATAATTTTGAAAGCACTATAAAGATCAATTGGAAACTTACCTCAATTCTGACCAGATCTGAAATTAGCCTTTTTGACCATTTAAACGACATTTTCTTGGAAACACAAAACACTAAAATTGTAGATAACGAAAAGACCTTTCCGAAAAGTCCAAAATCATCGAATTCCGACTTACGATGAATTTATTAGGAATTTTACAAGATTGCTGATTTTGTGTGTATAAAAGCCCTACGAATTTTAATAATCTATATGAAAAAGGAGAATATGACGTTGTTGGGTTGTAACGCATACACGGAAGCATGGATAACAATTATTTCGTATAAAACCCCGTAAAACACGCATGCGATTCATATATATTGTTGTAGGATTGATCACTGACCTTTAAAGCGAACCAAGGATAATGAATGGAGACTCCTAGCAGCTGCTCCTCAAGGTGTGAAGCACTCTATCGGTATCCACCAAGTGCTTGAATCAATGGAGGGAGGAAGAGACTTGAGAGAGAATTAGGGTTGCCTCTTTTTTCTTTTTCTTGTAAAATGAGGGTTGAGGCTAATAGAGTTTATAATGATATATTTATAGGCAAAAATTTCAGCTGACTTTTTCTTATAAAATATTATTATTATTATCATCTCTATTATTAATTAATCTCATAACCAATTAACTAATAATTAAAACTCTTTTAATTATTAATTCTTTTTCTAAATTCTTTATAAAATAATTCTCTCAACTAATTTAATTTCTCAAATTAAATTCTTAATTAATAATATTAAGAACTTATCTTAATTAATTTATAATCAATTAAATCATATTTAATCAATTATAAATTTTTTTAAATAATTATTTATTTCACAAATAAATACTGACTAGCTATTTATAATTAATTCCTCCATCAATAAATCATTCTCTTCTATGGTGTGACCCTGTAAGTTCAATATTAGGCCGGTTGTAGAAATAAATATTAATAAAACTCTTTTATCATTATTTATATGAATTCCTATAATTCATTAAATATGATTAATAAATTAATCATATTTATTCTACATCGTGAGGGATACTAGCTATAGTGCGAGTCATGTTCAATGAACTTATTCTCTAATAAGCACCTATATACTAGCTATATTGTCATCACACAAATGCTTATGTGAACAAACATCCTTCGTAATGAAGCAACTACTAATTAGTTATCCTATGACCAGGAACTATTTTAGTTTAGAATTATCATCTTTCAGGTCTCATTATTATGATTTCATCAATTTCAGGTCTCATTATTATGATTTCATCATAATCCATAAACGCTTTACTCTAAACTATGGATCATCTGTTTTAAACACTTTAATTAGATAAAGCCCGTTATAAAACATATAACTATTTTATTAATTCAAATAAACTTAAATAAGATTGAACAAAATGTCTCCTAACTCATCATCCATGATTGGATTTAGGACACATATCTTTCAGACGTATATATAGCGATACAAAGCTCTACTCCAGACCTACTAGTTATCCATATTAAAACACGATCCAAATTTTAGGCCCATTACTCTAATTCAATTTAAATTCTTAATCTTTATCAAATTTTAAACCTTTTTTTCTATTTGGTTTAATTATTATTATTATAAAAATTACGGGATATTACATATTACCTCTTGTAGCTGATCAACAATGTCCAAAATGTCAAAAGCATTGTGAGCTATAACCAGCTCCATCGTTGTTTGTATCTCGATGTCAATTTCATTGTTGCAATAAGTTCCCTGGTTTACAGTCCCATGTTGAGAATGCCCATGTTCAGTTTTCTGATTACCAGTGTGATCAAAATTATCAAGATCATCAATTGTTGTTAGGTCCCGAAGTATCGTAGAAGGGGGGGTTGAATACGATACTCACTAAATTAAAAAATTCTTTTGAATCTTTTGCGGATAAATAATTTAGTGCTCGGTTAGTGGTTCCGTGTTCTT
>PHNY01124343.1:7526-21304 GCA_003724115.2 Anethum foeniculum | reverse complement strand
TTAATTTTATTTGAATTGATAGTGCGCCTTAGTTGAAACGGATAATCGATTGGTTATTAATAATTATAATATTATTATTTTATTTTATTAAAATAGAGTTGTCCACAACATGTTGGGAAAAGTAGAGGGTTGATTTGAAAAAATTAAAAATATAATGCATTTTTGCTGTAAAAAGGTAATCGGTTAGGTTATTAATAATTATATTATTATTATTATTATTATTATTATTATTATTATTATTATTATTATTATTATTATTATTTAAATAAGCTTGTCCGGGATATTTTTGGAAAGGTGATATGTTTTAGTTAACCGTTATATTTTTGGAAAATAGAGATATTTTAGTTGTCCGTGATATGAGAAAGGAACTGATTAGTTGTTAATAATAATAATAATAATAATTATTATTATTATTATTATTATTATTATTATTATTATTATTATTATTATTCTAATTTATTAAATATACTTGCTCGAGATATTTTTAAAAAATAGAGATATTTTAGTTATCCTTGAAAAATGAGATGTTTTGATCGCCTGTGATATATTTAAAAAATGAAATATTTCATTTGTCCGTGGTAGTTTTGAAAAAGGAAATGTGTAGATGGAAAAAATAGAAAATGTAACATGTTTTAGAAAAGAGAGATATTTTAGTTGCCCGTGATATGAGAAAGGTAATTGATTAGTTATTAATAATTATTGTTATTATTATTATTATTCTACTTTATTAGATATACTTCCCCGGTATATTTTTAAAAAATAGAGATGTTTTGATTGCCCTTGAAAAAGAAAATGTTTTGATTGCACGTGATATATTTGAAAAACGAAATATTTCATTTGTACGCGATATTTTTGGAAAAAAAAATGTTTAGATGGAAAAAATAGAAAAGGTAAAATGTTTTTGTTGAAAAAAGTTATTAATATCTGAAAAAGGTAACTATAGTTATTAATAATTATTGTTATTATTATTATTATTGTTATTATTATTATTATTATTATTATTATTATTATTATTATTATTATTATTATTATTATTATTATTCTACTTTATTAAATATACTTGCTCGAGATATTTTTAAAATTAGAGATATTTTAGTTGCCTTTGAAAAAGAAGATGTTTTGATCGCTTGTGATATATTTGAAAAACGAAATATTTTGTTTAGATGGAAAAAATAGAAAAGATAGCATGTTTTGAAAAAGGGAGATATTTTAGTTGCCCGTGATATGAGAAAGGTAACTAATTAGTTATTAATAATTATTGTTATTATTATTATTAGTATTCTACTTTATTAAATATACTTCCCCAATATATTTTTAAAAAATAGAGATATTTTTATTTCCCTTGAAAAAGAAAATATTTCGATTGCCCGTGATATATTTGAAAAACAAAATATTTCATTTGTACGTGATATTTTTGGAAAAGGAAATGTTTTTATGGAAAAAATAGAAAAGGTAACATGTTTTTGTTGAAAAAGGTAATTAATATCTGAAAAAGGTAACTGATTAACGTGTTTTGATTGTTTTGGTTAAGAAAAATAAAAACGGTAACATTTTTTATTGAAAAAGGTAAATGCATGTGATATTTTTATATAGTGTATATATTTTTTATGAATATTATCTTTTATAAAAATATATAAGTAAGGGTAATCAGGTAAAATCACTTTGTACCAAAAACAAAAAACAGGTACCAAAACTAACATATTTTTGTTGAAAAAGGTAATTAATATCTGAAAATGGTAACTGATTAACGTGTTTTGATTAAGGAAAAATAGAAAATGTAAGATTTTTGATTGAAAAAGGTAACTGCATGTGATTTTTTTATATAGTGTATACATTTTTTTATGAATATTATCTTTTATAAAAATATATAAGTAAGGGTAATCAAGTAAAATCAGTTTGTACTAAAAAACAGGTACCAAAACTTTCAATATTTCGTTTGTTATAATATAGTATAGATTGCATATATGGGAGGGATCACGATGACTGATTTTTAATATATTATATTTAGTATTTTTAATATTAAATTTCTAATATTTATTCTTTACAAATATAATTTAAATTAAAATACAAATTTGTAAATGAATTTTAAAATATAAAACATGACATGTTTGTAAAAGAATTTAGATTCATTCCATTTTTGAAATGTAACATCAGTTTATTATTCTATGTACTTTTCAAGTTTACTATTTTACATAAATTTATTTAAGAAAAGAAAAACATATAATATTTCTATACAATATATTCTTATTCTAATAAACCTAATATTTTAGATAAAATTTTTACGTGATTTAATTTTATAAAACTTATCAAATTTGATTTTTTAATCAAAATATATTATATTTGATAGAAACAATAATTTATTACAAAACAAACTAAACACATTTTAGGATATGTGTTCAATACTTATATGTTTTGTATAAAAATTATAGAACACATAAAAAATTACACGACATTAATAAAAAATACAGAGTACTAGTAAAAAAATGTACACTACATAAAAAAAATTATAGAATATATAAATAATGATTTAACACATAAAAGTTATAAAATATCAATAAAAATACTGAAAACTAGTAAAAAATATACAATATAGGAAACAATTAAATAACATGAAAATAATTATGAACACGCAAAAATTAGAGAACATTAATAAAAAAAACATACAGAAGACTAGTAAAAGATATAGAGTATAAAAATATAAAGAATTCAGAACATTCAATAAAAATTACAAAAATTATTGAATTTTAGAATACAAGAAAATAAAGAATACAAAAAATTGTACAACATATTAAAATAAAATCCTAAAAATATTATTAAACGTATAATAAAAGTTAAATATCACAAAATACAAAATATAAATTACACAAAAAATAAATAGTGTAAATTTAAGAAAAATATATAGAACATATAATTAAATTACAAGGAAAAAATACGTAACATGTGAGGTTTATTGAATATAGCACAAGCAAAGTTAATCCAATTAACAAAAAATACAAAAGAAAATTATAAATACTATAAGAATATAAACTAACAAAACACAAGATAAAAATTATAGAACTTGGTTTAAAGTTATAATCAAGATATGAAATATAATAAAAGTTACACAATGTAAAAAACTGGACCGAAGAAAAAGATTATAAGAAATGATAATAAAATATACTTTGTACTCAATAAACATTACAAAACATAAAAATAATTAAAAGATAAAGAGAAGAATAAAAAATACAAAATGCCTTCAAAAGTGTACATGTTAAAAAAAACTCAAAAAAATAACAAGACAATTAACAACGTGTATATTTAGCAACCTGATACATTAGTTAAGTGTTATTATGTATGAGAACCTCCACTATGGTGAAATCTAATCTCCCCTACACAAGTTTAAATCTACTTTTAATATAGACCATTGATTTTAAATCTCATTAGGTTCATCTTCAACCATCACCTCCTTTATCTTCTTTCTAAACCAAACCCTCACCAGTTCCAGCCACTAGCAACCACCATTTTCGGCGACCACCACCTCCGTCGACTAGCATAAAATTACCACCATCAAACGAAAATCACCACCGTCAAAATAATAAATCACCACCCGAAAATAAAAATCACCACTTTAGGCCACTGGTAAACAAAAAAAAATCACTACTGAGAAGCCGTAATCACCATAATCGAACATAATTTATAAGATTTAAAACCATTGTAGTCGCCGAAACTCACCAACAAAACCATCTTACCACCACAACCACCACCACCTTTAACTTCAACCAGCCACCAATATCACCACTACATCGCTAGATAACCACCAGCCCATTATCGTCACCTAAGATTAAATCTAAATCATCAAAATCACTGGAATTTAATTTACCACCACCACAGACCATGTCCACTAATTGTCACTTATATGAAATCATTTCATTGCTAAATCACCAGAAGCTCATCACAAAATCACAAAAGAAAATAACAAAATCACCAAAAATCTAAGAAAAAACATCACAGTTTTAGAAAATTTTAAAACTCAAATCTGTGAAAACTCGGACCTGTTAAAATCATAGGCGGTGAAAGAAAATAAATTGGAGAGAAATTTGTGTAGTCGAAGATTGCTCAGGGTGTTGCCAGAATTTTTGGTTGAGAGAGGGAGGAAGAAGAAAGTGGGTTTAGGTGTGTATATGTTGTATGTATATTATAAGAGAGAGAAGGATGGGAATAAAGAGGAGGAGGGGCGTTGAAAGACGGCGGCGCAGCTGGACAGGTGTAGGGTGGGTTAGGGTGGGGTGTGCAGTGGCAACAACGAGGGTGAGTGGACAGGGAGAAGAAGGTGAGTTTAGTAGGGGTGGGTAGATGGAAATAATTTAAACTATAAAATTTATGGTTATGATTTAATGTAGATATAGAAAATGGGTTGTTGAGATTAGATCTCAGTTCTCACAATAATCGGAGTTCACATTTTAGCACACCTTTTTTTAACTTAAATACGTTATTTTTTTTAATTTTTTTCAACTAAGACACCTCATTTTTCAAAAATATCACGGAAAATTCAATCTAATAAAATAAAATAAAAAACTATTTATCAATACTATATTATAATAGACGAAATGTTGAAAGTTTGATCGGTACTTCGTTAATTTACTTTATTATTCTGACTTAATTATTTTTAGGACCTATTATTTTAAACATATATTAATTATAATTAGTATATAAATCAATTACCCTTTTTAACTAAAATACGTTAATTTTTTTATTTATCCTAACAAAAATACCTCATTTTTCAAAAAAATCGCGGGCAATTCTATTTAATAAAATATTATAAATTCTAATAACTAAAATTTTAAACCTAATCATTATAATTACAATTACGGACTTACTTTGGTATTTATATTATTTATAATATTTCATTAAAATCAAACTAAAGATAATTCGTTGGTCGGTATAATGGTCTCATGCTAAAACAAAATAATATATATTATTTACGGGGGCTAAAAAATGATACTATTGAACCGGGCTAAAACAAAGTTAAAATCAAAATATAATTCGTTGGTCGGTATAATTGCCCCACGATAAAACAAAATAATATGCATTTTCATCTTGACTAAAATAAAATTATATTATTCATTCGGGCTAAAATAAAATTAAAAGCAGACTAAATATAATTAGTGGGATTTGGTCGAATAATACAGTGGGTCTTGGGCTAAAGCAAAGTAATAAATACAAATTCGACAAAAAAAATTATACTATCAAACTGGACTATAACAAAATTAAAATCGAAAGATAAATCATTGGTCGGTATAATAGTCTCAGACTAAAACAAAATAATTAATATTGTTCATCGAGGCTAAAATAATATAATATTCAACCAGATTAAAACAAAACTAAAAATAATTTAAATATAATTAGTTGGATTTAGACGGTATAATGAGCCTCAGATTAAAATAAACAAATGTATACTATTGATCTAAGCTAAAACAAAAATAATATTAAATTAAAAATAATTCGTAAACTATTAATCACGGCTAAAGTTACATTTTAGTTCTAACATAATTTATTTTTTGTAAATAAAAGTAGAAATATCAACAAAATTATATATTTCAATTAGTAATATTATCTTTTTAAACTAAAATACCTCTTATTTCAAATATATCACGAACATATATGTGTACATATACATAATTATTATTAAATTATATTATAAAAATTTAAATAAACAAATTTCATATCTTAATTAAAAACTTCAATTCAAATTAAATTAAAAAAAATCATATAATATGTGTGTGTGTATATATATGCGGTTAAATAGAAACAACCCTGACATGAAATAGTAGGACATGACTTTGATTCGAAGATAATAAATCGCTCAAATTGTTTTAGTTCCGATTAGTTTAAAATTATGTATATGTATATATAAAATTTTAAATGAAATATATTAAAAAATATATCTATATTCTATATTATTTATGTATTATCTAAAAATATAAATTAATATTAGTTTATAATCTGTACAAACTACGATGCACGAACATATGTATACACATATACACGTATATACATACAGATATTCATACATATATATACATAAATATTGCATTAATAATTGTAATTGATGCGAGTATAACCAGTATTTTTGGATAATAAGTAATTTTACTTATGTATTGCATTAATAATTGAAATTAATGTGAGTATAACTAGTATTTTTGGATGACAAGTAATAATACTTTGAGATGATACAATGCAACTTAAAAAATGTATGACTTAGTTATTGTAAATTACAATTTTACAATTTATCTAGTTACTTTATTAAATAAAATGATTGATTATTTTGATTTTTATAATAATAATTTAAACTTATTTTTTAAGTATTACTCTAGTTAATTCAAATGATTAAAATAATATTTATTTATTATTTATAATATTTCTTTATCAATAATCTTTATTATTTTGAATTCTGTCTACTTAATTTCTCACAACTCTAATCCAATTTGATATCCCAGTCACATCCAAACATGAATATATATTTATAATTTCAAAAAAAAATGGGAGATAAAAATTGATTACGTATTCACTTGTTTAAACATAAAGCAATATTATGAATTTTTAAAATGGATTCTGAAATTTTTCTCAATAATACATGACACATTTTATAAGTGGGAATGTTGGATACATATTAACACATTTGGAGTTCATTATATGTCTGAAGATAAAATTTTGAAAGCTATTGAATTACTCTTAAAAGTATGTATGAAGAACTATTGAATTACTCTTAAAAGTATGTATGAAGAACGCTAGGAAACTCAATATATATATGAAAAATGTTAGGAAGCTCAAAAATATTTTCAAAATTTTCTCAAATACTACATGTTCCTTACAATTGGTTATAAAATTAAATAAATAGATCACTTCACAGCAATAACACAGATTAAAATTTTCTATTTTATCGCGACAATACAGTTATCTAATTTGAAAACTTTATTAAGAATATTTTTAAATTTCCTAATATTACTTCGAGGTTCAATGAAAAGGTGAATTGGGAGATTACAAGTGAAGCAAATTTCAGTTATTGCTTTTCTGCCCAGTATATAGTATTTTGATTGCGGATTTGGGAGTGATGTTGAAAGTTGTACTATTAAAAAAAAGTGTAGGTGAGAAGAGTGTTGTTATAAAAATTAGATAGCTGTTTGGTAATATTTTTGACATATATATGTTTTGATGTAAAATAATTTAAAAAAAATAATGACTTTGGTGAGGTTTGATGGTGAAGTTAGATTCTGCTTTCCGCAAAAATTGAAAAACAACTTTTTTCAAAAGCACATAGAGACCAGTTTTCTCTAATAGAAGCTTTTAGGCCAAAATTACCACTTAAAAAAAACTAGTTTATGTATTTTACCAAATAATTTTTTACTATTTTTAGCAAAAAATTGTTATTATTGTCTTCAACAGCCAAACACACCCCACACCTTTCCTGATTCATGATGAAAAAAAAGCACAACTTATACTAACAAGTCGAAAGTCTTTAGAAACTTTTTACTTCAACCTACTTTGTGTAAAATCTAAAAATTCTTTCCGAAAGACCTTATTTTCTTGACGTGTTGATAGAATATGGAACATCATTTGTCATTTGAATCAAATGTTAGTACTTATTCCTAAGATAATACTAGTGATTATCTTTGAATCAAAATATGTTCTTTTTTATCCTCAGACTACATTTTAAAAGTGAAAATTATAAAACTGAAGATCGAAAATAAAAAATTGAAAACTAAATATCCAAATTTTATCATCAATCAAGTATGTTATTTTACATTCAATTAGAAGTACGAAGTATGCCTAAATAATCGTTGATCAAACAAAACAATTAACATGCATGCATCACAGTTGATAAAACTTAATTAAATTACATACATAACAAGCAGTGGCGGATGTAGGCTTGTACATGGTGTGTCAAGTGACACACCATTATTTTTTTTGTGGTTTTCAAATTTTTTTTATGTTTACAGATTAATACTACTTTGTGGCTTTGGTTGTGTGTCTCAAATGTATGTATTAGCAAACCAATCCTCGTATAACTTCTTCATCTACAGTTAACAATGTATTTCATCGACTATTAACTATGTATATGCTTGTGGTTTTTATTTTTAGACTCTAAACCTCCAAAATTCTCCCATTAAAATTATCTTCCAAATTTTCCTATGTCATTAGCATTCTATCAGATTTCTATGTCAACGTAATTTCTCACAACTCTAATCCAATTTGATATCCCAATCACATCCAAACATGAATATATATTTATAATTTCAAAAAAAAATAGGAGATAAAAAATTGATTACGTATTCACTTGTTTAAACATAAAGCAATATTATGAATTTTCAAAATAGATTTTGAATTTTTTCTCAAATAATACATGAAACATTTTATAAGTGGGAATGTTGGATACATATTAACACATTTGGAGTTCCTGAAGATAAAATTTTGGAAGCTATTAAATTACACTTAAGAGTATATATGAAGAACGCTAGGAAGCTCAAAAATATATATGAAAAATGTTAGGAAACTCAAAAATATTTTTAAAATTTTCTCAAATACTACATGTCTCCTTACAATTGGTTATAAAATTAAATAAATAGATCACTTCACAGCAATGACACAAATTAAAATTTTTTATTTTATCACGACAATACAGTTATCTAATTTGAAAACTTTATTAAGAATATTTTTAAATTTCTTAATATTACTTTGAGGTTCAATGAAAAGGTGAATTGGGACGATTAAAAATGAAACAAATTTCAGTTATTGCTTTTATGCCCGGTATATAGTATTTTGATTGCGGATTTGGGAGTGCTGTTGAAAAATGTTGTACTATTAAAAAAAGTGTTGATAAGAAAAATGTTGTTATAAAAATTAGATGGATGTTTGGTAATATTTTTGACATATATATATTTTGATGTAAAAAAATTTAAAAAAATAATGATTTTTGTGAGATTTAATGATGAAATTAGCTTATGCTTTCCGCAAAAATTGAAAAGTAATTTTTTCCAAAAGCGCATAGGACCTATTTTCTCTAAGAGAAACTTTTGGGCCAGAATTACCACTTAAAAAAAAACTAGTTTATGTATTTTATCAAATACTATTTTGAGCAAAAAATTGTTATTGATGTCTCCGACAGCCAAACACACCCTACAACTTTCCTGATTCATGATGAAAAAAAAGCAGGACTTATACTAACAAGTCGAAAGTCTTTAGAAACTTTTTACTTCAACCTACTCTGTGTAAAATCTAAAAAATCTTTCCGAAAGATCTTATTTGCTTGCCGTGTTGATAGAATATAAAACATCATTTATCATTTGAATCAAATGTTAGTACCTATTGAGCATGGTTGGATAGCCCAAGTGGTAAAGGGTTTATCCTCTCCTGGGTTCGATCCTGGCTCATCCCGAGATTTTCTAAGAACAGATACTCAGTTGTAAGGCTATAAGCCAAATTAGTCAAAAAAAAAAATGTTAGTACTTATTCCTAAGATAATACTAGTGATTATCTTTGAATCAAAATCTGTTCTTTTTTATCCTCAGACTACATTTTAAAAGCGGAAATTATAAAACTGAAGATCGAAAATAAAAAATTGAAAACTAAATATCCAAATTGTTCATCAATACGTTATTTGTAATTATACATTCAATTAGAAGTACGAAGTATGCCTAAATAATCATTGATCAAACATAACAATTAACATGCATGCATCACAGTTTTCAAAAAAAAAAAAAAACATAGCATGCATCACAGTTGATAAAACTTAATTAAATTACATACATAACAAGACAATTTAACCGTAAAGCTAATAAACAAGATGGAAACCAACAAAGGGTTAATATAATGATCCAGATCATGATTTTTCTAGAAGAGGTCAAGAGTTCGACTCCTGATTTCTCCAAAAGATGTCAAGGTTCGACTCATAACGTCGTTGTGTGAATTTAACTAAAAAAAGAAAAAACAAGATGAAAATCTCATGTACATAACAGCGTCTTATAACATTGAACCTCTGAAAGTGGATTAATAAGATGAAGCATCAATGTCCAATAACACGCAGATCTCCTCCTAATATTCCTTTCTGGTCTTCAAACCCTGAGTCTCTGCCGCCTTTGTTATCATCATCATCGTTATCCTTCGGGTTGTCATGAGCATTCACCGATATATCATCAATTGTTGTCGCATTAACTTGTCGGATTGACATTGCAGAAACCAAAATTGTAACCAGGCAAAAAAGAGCTAATCCTCGGTGATTTAAATTGGCCATTGTTGAAAAAATCGAGTGGATAAATAAATGATTATGTCAATGTATGAGTTCAATGTACAGGTAAGAATAGTATGGTACCAGAAAACTATGCACTGTTTATATATTGATCTAGGGAAGTTTATATTAGACAGGTTGTGTATAGCTTTTAAATAGAACTGAGGTTAAAATGGATGACGATTTCTAAATTTAGGATTAGTTTGTGGCTCAGAGAATTAAATGGGCGAATTTAGACTTTACTTTCGAATTAAGCAGGTTATTTTAAATTAAATAGTCCGTCCCAAATTACTTGTCTACTTGAAATTTGACTCGTATCTAAAGGTGCATTGAACATATAATTTCTGTTGATTATTTTTTAAATTTTGTTTTCGTAAACAAAAATTTGAGGAAACATAGTTTTTATGTTAATATGATGGTATTAAATAATTAATTAACACCTTCGAAATAGGATTATTGTGGGACTTGGGAATAATTGAGACACTCAAAACAAATTATTTGCTTTAACAGCAGTAGGGCTGAGCAAAACCGAACCGAAATCGAAAAATCGAACCGAACCGGACAATTTCGGTTCGGTTTGGTTTGAATTTTTTTTAAAATTCCGGTTATTTCGATTTTTCGGTTTCGACCGAAATAATAACGGTTTGGTTCGGTTTCTCCGAGTAACAATTCGGTTTTAACCGAATTAAACCGAAATATATATTTTTTTAAATCATATTTTATATATATACTCTTTGGCCTTTGCACTTTACTTTTGAAGATGTTAGTATCTATTATCATGTTTAATCTCTATTCTCATATAGACCTTATATCAATCTGGAGCTTTGAGTTTCTCTCTGCAAAGTCTGGACTCTGGAGTATCTTACCTATGCTCCTGCATATTCTAATGCCTCCTCACACATCAGAATAACTGTGTTTCTTACAACCAATATACTCAACACAAAATCAGATTAACAAAGCTCCATATTAACAAAACTAGAGGAAAAGATGTTCATTCTTATTCAATTGATCGAGCAGACTATCGCCGTATGCAAAATGTGGGAAGTATAAAGCACTTCCACCTAGCTTACAATAGAATATCAACACCAAATTTTGGTCTATATGATTTCAGAATTTTGGTTTTTATTAAACCGAACCGAACCGATCTTAATATTTCGGTTCGGTTTTCTAAACATATTTTGGTTCGGTTCGATTTGAAAATTTTAAGAATTTCGGGTTTTGGTTTTTTCGGTTCGGTTTCTGACCGAACCGACCGAATGCTCGGCCTAAACAGCAGCGAGGTCCTCCTTTTTTTTAAAGCTCGTATAAATTAAAATACTAGTTCTTGTACTGGCCTAGATCTGCTTCTGCAGTGGAATAGTTTAGGGCAGATAGTGATGGACTGATGGCCTCTTACTGACTGGATTGACGGTCTATTACTAACTAGATTGGGCCTTGATTTAATTGAGCTTTAAATGAATTGTACCAAATGTTTACTCGGAAGCTGAGACTCCAGGCCCATGCCAGAAAATCGTTACAGAGTCCATTTAATTTTTAACTTTTTAACAAAAGAGCCCAATTAATTTATTTATATTTTTGTTAGGCAGAGCCCATATAATTTAACCAAATAAAATTACAAAATTAGAAACATAATTTGCACAAATAAGGAGATAATTGATGATTCATGTTGTTTCTAATTAGATTTTTTTTTGATAAGCCATACTTAGCTATACTTTCTTATTGTTAAGTACAGTATAAGAAAGAATTTATATTTCTACTTAAATTTGATTAGTTCAAGCTAAAAAAACTTAACAAAGTAATATAATGCAATTTGTAATGAAGACCCTATTGTATCTCAATAATTGCGGCCCATCAATGATCACAACAATTACTCCCTCCGTCCCCTTGAGTAGTATACATTTGGGGACGGGGGTTCGGCACGCACTTTAACGCTCATTTATAACGTAGCTTCATAAATAATTTTAAAATTTTTCTTTTTATAAATAAAAGTATAACACTTGAAGTTTAATCCAGAAAAAAAAATTAAAAATAAATTACGGAAGTATATTATATATTCACCTTAAAATACGTGTCGAACATTGAAAAAATTATGTATACTATTTAGAGGGAGTATTAAATTAAATACTACTTATAATTATAGATAACTTAACAAATTTGAAATTAATAACTCTTTGGGCAGACAATAGAGATTTGGGATCCATTTGAAACATCTTAAATCATGACGAATAAGAATTTCGGCGGGTATTAAATCGAATGTGACTTGCTTATTTACGAGATATAGAAATACAATCTTTCATTTTCTCATGGCCTTCTGTCCCGATCAACATGATATGTAGATTACAAAATGCGGTTTTGTGAATATAATATTCTACGAGTATATTAGAAAAAAATAATTTACGAATGAGCTGCTGCGTGGAATGAGTTACAGATCTGTAGTGCTTAGCTATATATAGCCAATAATTCATGGATGACTAATTTTTAAAATAAGAGAAATAGTCGGTTTGAAAAGGAAAATGGTGAGAGATCGGCTATCTTCTATACCGTATATGTACAATTTTAGCTAACGGTTTGGAAGCCTTGAAGATGCTCTACCTGATTCGTCTTCTAATTCAATTTATATATGAAATACTAATCCCGGAAAATTAATCAGAAAATCAAATATAGTGTATAAATGAATCAAAATGATACTGATGCATATAGCCATTAGTACTTTGCCAGGGGTCTAAGCTGTCTTCAATTGAGGAAGCTACCTTCTGTTTGAAACTTTCAGAGCACCATTAGTATAGTTCAACTAAAAATTCAAGCAGGTCCAAAATTAAAAGCTACTAACTAATTAGTTGAGGCGGTTTCAAGTAACAAATAATTTTCCATAATTTCAGTTTCAAATACTCATATGTTTTTAAAAAGAAAACATTTATTCATTTAAAATGGTCACCAAACATGTGTATCTTTCCCCATTTTTCAAACCATCTAGAAGAACGCTTCAATGAAATGAATTGTTGTAGTATTAACATTATATATGGACATTAAATACACCACCTAATTCACCTTTTATACATCATTATTACACATTAATAATAAAATTTTAAAGTATGTTAACAGCTTAGTAAAAAATCTCATCTAAAGTTGTTGATATATGGAGTACTAATATACTCGCTCCGTCCCGATTTAAATTTACTAAAAGTTAATATTCAAATTTTTATTTACAAATTTTTTTTTAAAAATGATAAACAGAGCTATGCGGTCAATGCAGCTTAAAATACGCGTAAAAGTCAAATGTGACATGTAATGAATAATCTTATTTGAACTTGTCCGTCCATTATCAGACTATGCAACAGTTGCTCATTTAGCTTATTCTACTAGTTAAAAGTTACATTTTCTTGATATATTGTATTATTTTAAAATTATATCTTTACTATGTTAAAGATAGAGATATGATTATATATAGCTTTGTATGTGCTAAAAATATCATAAATATTACTCCCTCCGTCCCGGCCATTTGTTTACATATGGTTTA
>PHNY01124285.1:0-13250 GCA_003724115.2 Anethum foeniculum | reverse complement strand
TTCCCCTCCCTTTCCATTTGTATTTCCTCTCGGGTTTCTTGAAAAGGAGAGCTTGTTTGGCTTCTTGAAAAAGATAAAGTGGTAAAATGAGTGGTTTAGATAATATCTTGGCTATTTGCTTAAATAAAGTGCTTACCTAATGCTAATGACCTCATCCAAAGGCCAAGTGTTGGTTGCTTATGGTGTTAATGATGTAATCAAGCCTTAATTGATTTGGTTTCACATGGATGATTGTAATGTTGCACTAGCTTGGTTCCTTGCACATTACACTTTGTTACATACTTGCTCTTGATCGTTTAAATGTTTCTTTGCTCGGTTATCGCTCAGTCTCGTTGATCGTTTGGAGGAATACATCCGTGGTTTTATTGTTAGGGGTTTACTAGAAACCTTCATAGTATCTTTCATTCCTTCATCACTCCTCCTTTATAATCCTTGGATTTAAAATCCTTCAATCTCAACATTTTATTCTTAAATCCTTTAGTGTCTGGTGGAATCACGGGGAAAAATAAAAGTGCTCGTCTTCGAATTCTGACGACTTTTACATACACTTATTTTCATTACCAAACACTAATACAGACTCAGAATTTCCATAAAAGAAGTCCCATATAGTGTGGTCTAATTATATTCTCAATTAGCAAAAATTACTATTCATCAGGGTTCAAGGTAAAATCACTATTCATCAAAAATTTCAATTCAGTCCAAAATTTTGGGTTATTACACCTGGTAAATAACAACCAATGCTCGTTTATTAATCTTATCCTCAACAACTATCTTGACATCCTTGGGTTCTATTGCTTCCCAGACTCCATGTGCTTACATAAGCACTTTCATGTTTATAGCCCATGCTGTATAATTAGTCCAAATAAGCTTTGGATAGCTTAAATCACACGAACCTTCTTTGCTTTTCCCAAGCTCTATTTTCTTCGATTATCGGTGTATTCCGGTGGTCACCCGGTTGTGGCTATGATACCAGAATGTTAGGAATATGTAAACAGATAAACAAGAAAGAAACTGATATGAGTGTATATATGAAATATGCAGAGAGCTTCTTACATTACAACATTAATAAAAAGAAACTACTGCACCTAAATATAACTAAGACCAAGGTGGCAACTACAAACCAGCAATCCCTTCCTATTATTTCTATACTATTACTATGAACTAACTACTACTTCAAACATACTAATCCTACTGCTACTAATACGTTGTCAACCAGGTTGACTTATTCAAATAAACAAAACACAAGATAAGCATATAGTTTAGATTAAATCCTAACAATATATACATAAATTGAGGTTTTTGTGTATTGCTACTTGCTAAGATCAAGTAGCTAGTATCATTCTTTCTTTAATAAATAGTTAATTATTAAAACAGATAAACCTTTTTTTTTTGTTTTTTATGTTAAGAAGGGTACTAATTTTATTATAGAAAATAAGACCTGCCTCAATCTATGTATATATGATAATAAAATTAGTCATACATGAACCAATCATTATATTTTCTTAAATCTATACTAAACTATAATAACCGGAATAGGGTATAATTTGGTTCAACCTCCATTTTGGTTATCGCCTTCATGACCGTCGGATCTTCCTAATCAAATGATCAGAACTGTTACATCAAAATATTTAAATAATGCACTAGCCAAGCTCCCAGGTTCGAATCATTCCAATAACGAACATTTATATTAATATTTCTAAAAATGAAAATAAGTTCACAAGATGCTCGCAGGTTCTAATCACTCCAACAACATACATTTATATTATTATTTATAAAGATACAAATAATTTTTTAGGTTCGATCCCCAACAACAATCATTATCAAAATATTAAAATAGTGAACCACCAAAACTTCTAGGTTCGAAACCCTTCAACAACAAATAGTGATAGAAACTTTAGATCAAAAATATTAAAATAATGCACTAGCCAAGCTCCCAGGTTCGAATCCTTCCAACAACAAACATTTATATTATTATTTCTAAAAATAAATATAAGTTCACAACACGCTCGCAGGTTCGAATCCCTTCAGCAACATATATTTATATTATTATTTATAAAGATACAAATAAGTTTTCATGTTCGATTCCCAACAACAATCATTATCCAAATATTAAAATAGTGCACCATCCAAACTTCTAAGTTCGAAACCCTTCAACAACAAAAAGTTATGTTATTATTTTCTAAATATAAATATTACTTCCCAAATTCGAATCATAATAACAACACTCATTTATATTATTATTTATAAAGTTACAAATAAAATGAATATTTCAAATCTGTCAATCATATACTATATTATATACAATTTGATATTATCTTGAAATTATACACATTCAAATCATAATCATAATTATATAAATATTATTTTAAAAATTAATTATTTATAAATTTTTATTAAAATTAATTATTTATAAATTTTTATTAAAATTATATATAATATAAATTATGATATAGAAGTACTAAGAGGTGTAAGCTAGTAGATATAAGATAGTATATATGCAAAGCGTGTGGAAAAGAAAATAGGAAAATACTATGTATATTGTCACAGTTTTTAGCAGGGAAAGTGGTACTAAAAAGTTATTAGTCGGAGCATGTATATTTATGTCATGTAAACTATTATCTACATTTTACAATTTGGGACTAGTAAAATTGAATTATATTTTTAGGGTGATGCATATTGCAACACATGTATTCTTTGTTTGCACTACCCTGTGCTTAACATACTATAACTATAAGTTATAAATTGGTAAAATGCATAATTCATAGATAGATTTTGTGTATCATATAAGAGGCAACTTGGAATATTTAGGGGTTATCTTAATATCATTAGTAGAAGATTACTCTAATATAAAACTTTGGATTAATGTTAATGTAACCCTAAGAAACATGCCTTCATCAAAATTATGCTACTAGTAATTTACAAAATTATGTGTTTACTTTACTATTTAACTTTGCAAGATCAGCCACAACAAAAATAAATTTTCTAAACTAACATCGAAATGCGGTGCACCTATGCGCACTATATATGAAAACAGTTTAGGTTTAAAATAAGTTTTACTTATAGTATTATCCATTTTTTAAGCTCTCAAGAATTCTGTTGTGTTATTAGTGAATATTTGTTTTATGGGATTATAAAATCAGTTTTTTTGTCATATTTCATTTCATATTATATTGTTTGTTTTTGAAAAGACATACATATTGTGTTAAACCTCCCTTATACAAGATACTGGATTGGGTAATATGTGTTGCATGTAATGGGATATTTTGTCATAGGCTGATCACCACTAGTAAAAAATGGAGTATGTTTTGATTCTCTTTTGCTTAGTGGAAAAGAAGTATAAATTTAATGTTTAGTCCAAGAGACTTAAGATTTCACAATTTTCAAAGTTTTCCTTGATTTTTTTCTTTTGTTGTCAAACCTCTAAATTGATCTATATTTGTGTCATATTATAAACCTGCTAATATGCATTTCATAAATGTTAATTTTGTCCAAGTTACTAGGTGATACTCTTGGAGCATTAACTTTTGGTGATGCTTTTGGCCTAGCTATTGGATTATATACAGAGAGACCAACTCGAATAAAATCTTTTTAACTTACAAACTTACACATTTTTCAAGATCATTGGATTTAAAAAAATAGAGGGTTGAGATTAGAAAGGTGGGTGTCACACCCATTAAAATAAACGGTGACATTTTTGTAAATAAGTAGAAAGTTTTGTCCTTTTCCTCTCCTAAAGAAATTTACTGTTGTGTGCATATCTATACTAAACTATAAAAGTTGGAATAGGGTATAATTTGGTTCAACCTCATGGTTTGGTTATCCCCTTATCTTATTTTTTAAAAAAAGAAGAATTATAAACAATAAAATAAAATAAACACTAAAAAGAATAAAGCAGTGTCCCAAAAAAAAAACAAAGCAGTGTCCTGCTCGACTTCAATACACACGCGTCACGGACTCTCTCTAAGGCTCCATTTTCAACTTTCTACTCTCGGGCTCTCTGCAACTCTTCCACTGCTTCAATATCCATCTGCACCACTCGGGTAAGGTTGATTTCTTTGTTTTTTTGTTTGGTTTCTGTTTGATTGGTCATCATTGATCAATTGTTTACATTATTATTATGTCCGGTCGGGTGTACAAACCCAACCACCATCCCAGGTTCGAATTTTGACCAAGTTCCTAGATTTAATTGATTTTTGATGAAAAGATTTTGCGGTCGATTAATTATAATAGGTATCTACTCTGTTAGCAGATTGGCTCAATTTGAATTGTATGTACATATATGGTCGACCACATACACATATATTTATAGAGACAATTATATAGATGTTTCAGGAGTATTTAGTCATATTCATCTTCGCTCTCCACCTGTTTGTTCATTTATTTGTTTATGCTTTTGCATTTTCACCGTATACTGTAACATGGGTTAACAGCATGAATAAGAAGTAAGAAAAGCTAACAAGTATTCTCTTAACTATTATATTCAATTACAACCACGATCGCCAACAAGCTATTAGCTCATTTTCGTCGTAATGACAATTGCTGAAACAAAGTTGCAACTGTAAAAGTTAAAACTACTTATTATATAGTTTATACATAACACCGTTCTATAGTAGCCTTAACACTGTCCTGTAGTAGACTTAGGTTACAAGAACTTAATTACATGTAGAAAGAGGATTAGTAGTACTTGAGCATATGAAAATAGCATCACCATAGCTAAGTTATTTGATATCTAGACACCACATACATATATTTTAAGTAGGGTGAGAGATTATAGATTAAGTAGTGATTAGTATGTAGGGGATTTCTTGATCATGGTTTATAGGACAATCAGCAATCACGGTACCTCCGTAGAACTTGGCTTCCTGATAGCAATCAATACGAACTGCTTGAATGGCTACTGGAACATGGGTAATCTATATTAAACAAGCTTGAAAATGGTCTTTTCTACAGCTTTCCCCATGTAAATTGATGACTTTCTCATTCAGATTTTCCATAAAGGTAGATAAAGCCAAATAAAAGATGTTTAGTTGGATCCTTTTCTCTTCTAAGTTTCCAGATATATAAGTTATATAGTTATTGATCTTTATTAGATTTGCTAAAACATTTTTACATTAGTTGTATGTGGAGAGGTTCTTGCATTATTCAGATAGGATTATCCTGGATTATTGGACGTATTATAAATTCTGATATATCAAGATGGTGTGATGCAACTTTTCACCATTTTCATGTGTAGTCAAGTATCCTTGAGTTCAAGAATTCAGACTTAGGTCCATGCTTCATTTATGCAACTAAAAAATGATAAAAAAAAACTAAAAAGACATTATTAAATAAATCATACAGATGAGTCAATAAGAGACCATGACAGTTACCACATATTGGAATCAAAGTAGGCTAGCATATATAAATGCTGAACAATTCTTTTATGCTTACCGAAATTCTTTTATGCTTATCGGTGTATTATACTCATTAACACCGTGATCAGTTCCACTATTACCCATAAATAGTGCTGGGTACATCCTGCCATTTTATCCCTTCAGATGCAAGACTTGCCAAGATTGTGTTCTTTCTATATCTTTCATATTAGACCACATGTTTTTCTATATTATTTGAATTAATATTAATATGTATATTTTGTAATTGTATTGTTTTTTTGAAAATTCATTGCTATCAAGTATCACATTCGACCCTTTTTTAATAATTTGTAATCATGTTTTTTTTACCCTATAGGAGTAGTTGCTATTTCTTGATTTATTAATCTTATACAAAAAATAACTATGACTCTAATTTATCTTTGTAATAGCTGAGAATCAGATCAAGACTTTTGTTGTTACAAACGACCGACCAACTTCTTATATATAATTAAGCTTATATGATATAGGATAAATCGGCACATAAGAGATGTTCTTCAGAATATTTACTATAGAAAGCATAATTACAAACACAATCATATTCTGAAGCATTTTTTTAGAAAACGAGGTCAAATCATTCGAAGAAAGTATCAATGGAGCTTAGAAACAGAACTTGCCCTTAATTTCCAGAATCAGGGATGTCTCCCTGTAGTCCTGATATGGCTTCTGTCAACACTAGAAGTTTAAAACTAATTTGGGATCTTCGCAAAAACTTTCACAACAGCAATCTCGGATTTCTACAAACCTGTTAGCAAGATATAAATATGCACCACATACAGTTTTTTGAGTTCTGGAATGTGTTTCTTCAGTAATGTATAAAACCAAAGCTTTTAAACAATACACATCTAGCTTTTCAAGTTGAATCATTGATTAACCTCAATGAGCAGAGAGCATGTTCGTAATAAATAAAACTTTATAGTATATTTCTTTTTTTATCAACTTTAACATTGTAAATAAGCATTAATGTTTTTCTTGATTGACAGTTTTTAATGCAATATGAAGATTTGTGGTTCTGAAGATTCTGCTGGAAGTCTGGAACCAATGTGCACGGAAATGAAAGTAGTGAAAGATGATCGAAAAAAGTGGGAAATATACGAAGAACAGGTACCAGCTGAGACTTATACTTACAATAATTTAAATGATTTCTCAAAGTTAAATAATAACCTTTAGATGTTTTACAAATTTACTAAACATTGTTGCGGAAAAGAGTTTGTCAGAAAATGTAGCAGGCAAACGCATGATAAAGCGTAATGCCCAAATACGTGAAGAGTGCAGAGGTGCAAAGCTTTGCTCTGGTTTATATTTTTCGATGTTTATTTTATTTTGCACACTGTTCGGACCAAGAAATCACCCTTTTAAATTTTATTAATAATTTATAGTCTGGAAGATATAATGTATATCATGATTATTTTTCCAACAAGAATTACATTGAATGCTACATAAAAAACTTATTCCTCATAGATATATTTAGACCGGTTTGGTTACTGATAATTGGTGAATAAACGCTGCACAAATGGCTTTGTGGGAGACCAGTTCCTTCAGAGGAGTCGCAACTATGGACTAGAAGTTCTAGCTTTTCTAAAAACATGTTAATAGTTTGACTAGACCCGACAATTTTTCACACGACACGAAAACACAACACGAAAACGACATGAAAATTTAGTGTTTGTGTTTGTATTTTGAGTACACAACACGAAAAATACACTAACACGAAATACACAATCGAGATGTAGTGTCGGTTTTGTGTTTACCCGTTAGGTACACGACACGACACGAGGTACACGAAATAAATATATTTATAATTAAATATTTATCATAAATATGTATATTTATAATAAAATATATATTTATAATAAAATATATATTTATAATAAAATATATATTTATAATAAATAAATGTTTATTTATTTTTAAAATAATGAATAGTTTTATAATATTGCAAGTATAAATGACATAAATATATATATTTCATATAATTTTGTAATTTTTTTACCTAAAAATCTAATATTTACATTTATTTATATTTATATTTATATTTAATTTAATTTTACAAGAAACACGACACGAGAACGACACGAAAACGGAGGTACACGAACACGAAAGTACACGAACCCTAAATGGGTCAGTTTTATTTTTGGCATTTGAGTACACGACACGAAAGTACACGATCTGCCCGAATTGACAGATCTAAGTTTGACTACTGAAAGTTCAAGCTTAAAATTACATAAATTTCTTATATTTAGTGAAGTGTTGGCTTTTGTTTTCTTAATTTCAGTAAGTCCTGCAATGTTAATTAATGTTCCTGAACATATGAATGTAACACGTTTCTTAGGACAAGATAAAATTTAATATTTATTGAAAAAAATTGGGATTAGCAAGAACACAATGTACTTTGTAGAATAATAACGTATATATGGAAATGATAAGCTTAAATAATTATATATTAGTGTCAATAACAAGTATGCTACCAATTGAAAATTGTTTTTCTACCAGTAATACAATTTATATATTGCCACAAAAATATTATTTTCTCAACATCTGATATTTAAGGATGTAGGAGTTGGCATAGAGGAGACCCACTACTAGAAAGACTTTTAGGGGAGTCAGGACTGTGGACTGGTAGTTCTAGCTTTCCTTTTCACAATAGCTAGAGTACTCGAAATATCGAGGTTAACTTTACATGAATGCATATGATAAACTAATGCTGCATTTGATACATTATTGTATTAATAATTTAATGTTAGTCAATTCTTGTGCAATACTTTCCTTATCATACGAATGCATAATATTTTTAATGTATTTAAAGTTTAATTTTCTAATTCACTACTATAGATGTTTGTTTATATTTGATAGTAGGGACCTTTTCTCAGTTCTTTCTGATTATGGGATATTGCTAACCAAATAAGTGAGAAATTGGGTTTGCCCAACACTCGAAAATTTGTTTTTTTTGATGTGTGTGACAATTATAATATGCCTGGATAATGTACACAACTCGACTTAGGTGACTGTTGCCAAATCTGGACTAATATATATCGTGTTTTTTTATTTAAAAACATTACATGATTTTGATTTTTAACTACCATTAGCTGGTGTTTTTTTGTCAGGTTCTGGATCCTATGATTCGGACTGGTAAATTGGATGGCTCGAACCACATGCCTCTGGTTTCCAGAGTATTGATGAGGTTAATGATCATGATTTCCTGTGTTAGGTCCTTGCTACATGAAATGATATCAAAGTTATAATAATGGTGTTTTTTTGCCTGGTTCTAAATGAGATGATCTAGAATGGTAGTAGATTGGTTGGCTGGAACCACATGCCTCTGATTTCCAGAGTGCTGATGAGGTTAATAATGGTTTACTGTCCTCGCCCTTAGAATCTATTACGACATTCTCGGATGCCCTTGGCTGTTCAGAATGTGGTAGAATACTTTCCAACAGCAATTATTAGTAGGAGAAGCGGTGACAAGGTACTTACCAGTGCACTACTGTGTCTTTTTCTATTTTCATTTACAAAATTATGCTTTTTTTTCCTGATCACTTGATACCCTATCGTGCTAGGTACTTGAGTTTGTAGGACTGACAGAACTCTACTATGCCGGTAGCCACGGATTTGGACATTATAGGCCCTGTTAGCCCCTACACTAATGCTCATAAAATTGTGTTAGGTCTACTGAGAAGCAGGCGGTGATAAACTGATAATCATGACAAATTTATATATTTGGAAGTGTATGGCTACAGTTGAGCTTTTCCCTATTATTGATTAAGGTGATTATATTTGTTACCACTTACCATCGATCATAGGGTAAGGAGGTTAAATTATATCAGCCTGCCATAGAATTCTTGACTGATGAGGTATATGCCAAAGCATTATATATGGCTATTTTTTAAGTAATCCAATTATTGAATTGCTATCTAATGATTACCTCATAACTATGTTTGATCAGATATAAAGATCCATGGTCGAAATTACCAAAGAAATAGATCCAAAGTTGAGAACAACAGATTCTGTGTCTCTATTCACTAATGTATGTAGAAAAGAAGGTGGGAGATGTTTGAACTTAGAAACTTAACAAACTACTTTTTTGGTAATAATTGATGTTTAATGTGTTCTTCTCATTATTGGAGAGCTGGATAATAACTGCGTATTATGAAGAATTACCCAAGATTTCGATTAACCCATGGGCGGAAGGTTTGCCTCTAAGTCAGTGCATTGTTTTGTGAGTTTCAACTTTAAAGAGACAAATTTGTAAAATTTAGTCTAATTACTTTTTCTTGCCCACAAATTAGGTTTTAGAGGTCAGGCCCAAGCTTTATTTGGACAAAGGGAAGGCTTGTGAGTTTTTACTTAAACTTTAGGTGAGTGACGCAATATCTTTTCTTCTAGATTTATAGAAAATTATTTAGTGCCTTGTGAAAAGCTAAATAATTGTTACTAAATAATTGTTACAACGTTAATGTATGGTATAGTAATGGTGACAATGTGCTCCCCATATATGTTGGAGATGACTGAACTGATGAAGATGCATTTAAGGTAATACTGCAAGCAATTTCATAAATTTTAATCTCTCTCAAAAGAGAACCATGTTTCAGAGGACATCAGACGAACTTTTCATCAAATTGTTTACAGCTTCTGAGAGAGGGTAGTCAAGGTTTTGGTATCTTGGTGCCTTCTCTGCTCAAAAAGGTGGCCAATGCTCAAACATTGATTGCTCATTAAAATTCCTCGAATTGAGGCTTTTCATGAAAAGTCTTGGTTCCCTTATTTGATTTTGTTTAGTTCTTATTTGACTGTTTAGTAAGAGCTATTGTTGTATATTTTGATAATTAGGTTTTTAAAATATTGATCAAACATGTCTATCATGTATTCTATCAACAGTGTTTATGCATTGATTGTAATAGTTTAAGTTGAATATTAGAATGCACCCTCCGGCTCTTGCATCAAAAATTGTACCTGCATTTTTTGTACCCATTTAGTTTGGGGTTTGTTACAGATCAATATATACAAAAGGTAAAAGGAATGAATAGATCAACGTATACAAAAGGTAAAAGGAATGAATACTGAGGGCAAATGTTCTTAAACCTTCTATTAATCCAGAAAATTTGTATCTTATTTTTGTCTGTTCTTTCCGTTTGCTGATTAGTATATTTTTTTGGTACCACCAAGCACAGATTTGTAATATCGCCCACATAAACGAATCAAAATTTCTTCTATGTCGAGTTGGTAAGTTATTACTTAGCTGCGTGTATATACACTCACAAATCTATTAAAAAAAAAAGAACTACAAATCCAAAGACATTAAAAATTAACAAAAATCTTAATGCTAATATAAAAATTTAAATATAAACATAAGAAATTATAAAATAAGACTCAGCTCGCCCGGGTTATAAGCTAGTATATATATAAATTACAGAACTTTTAGATCTAATTCTAATTTTAATTCTCAACCTCCCTTCTTCTTCTTTCATTCTTTTTCTTTTTATTTTTATGATTTAATACAAAAGTTTTAAAGACTAATTCTTTTTGGATTGTTGTTCAATAATTTATATTATTTTTGTTGTTATTATGATTCCTTGTATTATGTACATGTATTTCATATACATGTTAACCTACACTATTGACAAAATATTATGTAGTTTGGAATATTTTAGGTTTTATATGTTGAAATTATGATATAAATATGTTGAAAGAGTTTATAATATATTCTGAGATGTTGAATGTTAACTATCGTTAATGATAATCTCAAATTTATTAACTTTCATTTGTAATAGTTTAGAACCCCGTTATAAAATCATTGAACCACGTAAATCACATTCTAATATTAGTATACACATATGTCCCTTTTGAAAAATGATAAATATGTGTTGAACCCGCAATATAAATTCATTGAATTTATCAATATTTTTTATTTGGAAATGTGTAACTATTGAACGGGCAGTTTAACTATATTAAACATTCGTATTTTAAACAACACCCAAACATTTGAGTTATTCCACATTGGGAATAATATCAAAAAATTGTAAAAAATAATGGATATTTCTATATCCCAAGGGGATATTGAACCCTAAAGGAAAAATTACATCCAAAAAATAAAATATTTAATAGTAAAATTGGTGTTTCTATACCCAATAATGGACAGATGAACCGTTTGTGAATGCTTATGTGTTGAACCAATAGTATAAATATGTTGAATATACATATTTTACAGAACCTCAAACATATGAGTTAACTCCCTTCGGGAAATAATACTAAAAATTGTAAAAAATTAAAAAAAAATAATATTTCTATACCTAAAGGTAGGCTATTGAACTCCAAAGATAAAATGATGTGCAAAAGATAAAATGTATATTAAAAAAATGGATGTTTTTATATCTTAATAGTGGGCTGTGAACGTGCTTGAAAATATTTATGTGTTGAATTAGTAAACAACAACCAAACATATAGTTTACTCACATTGAAAAATAATATTACACGTCGTAAAAAGTAAAAAAAAAATGATATTTCTATAAGTGTGCTATTAAAACTATATGCAAAAATAAAATATTTAATAATTAAATGGGTGTTTCTATAGTCTATACCTAAAAAAAAAGATTGGTAAACCTATTTGGTATTGTGTATGTTTCGAACAAATAGTATAAATATTTTTACATAAAAATGTAAATATATTTGTTGAATCCAAATGTAAATTAAAATGACTAATTAAAAATGAATTTTTTTAAAAATCTCAATAGTAGTCTATTAATAAAAGGTTATTTATAATTTAACAAATTTGAAATACGGTTTAACACTTGTGTATAAATGACATTCAACATATGTGAGTTTTAATATCATAGGTACTATTTTTCTCAATACTTTAACATATTTATCATAAATGTTCGAACTTCTATAAAAATAAAATATTACTACTCTGAGACTATCATAGCAAAATTCAAACATTTAGTATATGTATATAACTAAAGTTCTAACAGATTTATAATGTGAGTTCCACATTATATATAATTCTGATTCAACACAAAAACATTATCAAAATATTTAAGGAATACATAGTTAAGATAAAAAAATGTTTAAGTCACTAACAAAAATAATATGATGTTATTTGATACCTATAGATAATGTTTAAGATTTAAGGCATGTATAACATAAATTCAATACAGTTTTAGGTTGAAGCATAAGTATATATCATTTTAAATCTATAAAAAAATTATTCATCAATCTAATAATTATCTCCCACACATATTATCAAACACATTCACTTCACATTTTTCAAATTTAAAAATATCTATTTACATATAATTTGAACAACAATATTAGCTCTTGAAAATCTCTATTCTTTGTATTATACATAACAAGTTACCACTTATAAAAATACAAGATTATTGCAATAATGAAAATCATATGATAAAGAATCTCCTATATTTGGATTTATGAATACACTAATGAGTATATGTACGTGATGAACTACTTTCATCTTTTTATTCTAGTTAAAAATCAACCCCTTATACATAGATACAAATATGTATAGGCTAGTAGTTGTAGAGATATTTTTGTATATTATATATTGTGTGTGTTTATACATTGATAAATTAAAAGAAGAATAAGAAAGAATGGAGGAATAGATTACATAGATCTAAGCTTCTTTTTTTCTTAAAAATTTAGTGAAAGCTGTTTTGAGAGTCAGCCGCACGCTTTTCTCCCCTTTCCCCTCTCTACCCCTAGCCGCCCCATCCCTTCCTCTTCTTCATCTCCTTTATCCCGCCCATCCCTTCTTCCCCCTACCTTCTTCTCCGTCATCTTCTTTATCCTCCCCTCCTTTCTGTTTCCATTTACTGTTTTTTCCTTTTAATA
>PHNY01124182.1:26626-36943 GCA_003724115.2 Anethum foeniculum | reverse complement strand
CGACCCGTATAGGATGCGACCCTTATAGGATGCGACCCCTGTAGGATGCGACCCTTATAAGAAGGGACCCCTGTACGAAGGGACCTCTATAGGATGCGACCCCTGTAGGATGCGACCCGTATAGGATGCGACCCTTATATGAAGGGACCCCTGTAGGGTGTGATCCCTGTAGGATGCGATCCCTGTAGGATGCGACCCGTATAGGATGCGACCCTTATAGGAAGGGACTCCTGTAGGATGCGATCCCTGTAGGATGCGACCCATATAGGATGCGACCCCTATAGGATGCGACCCCTGTAGGATGCAACCCATATAGGATGTTGACCCCTGTAGGATGCGATCCATGTAGAATGCGACCCGTATAGGATGCGACCCTTATAGGATGCGACCACTGTAGTTTGCGACCCATGTAGGATGCGACCCTTCTAGGAGGGGACCCTTGTAGGAAGGGACCCCTATAGGATGCGACCCTAAGTCAATTTTAAAGGATAATTAACTTCTTTTGGGGCCTCTTCCATATGTTTGGTGTCGTCCCCGAGGGGAGGCCCACCGGTCAGCAAGGACCTCTCTTGGGGAATCTTATCTCTAGGGGTCTTCTTCTTGACGGCCGCAGGAGACCCTTTGCAGGGTGCCGCGGGGGCAATTCGGTTTCCTGGTCATCATCTCCGTTCTTCTTATGTTTGAAGCTTGTTATCCTTCTCCCATTTGATGACAAGAGTGGCCCTCCTTCTAGTGCCAAATATTATCGGGAGAAATTGGTATAACAATATTTTAGAGGTTTACTAGAATCACGGAGAAAAATACGGAGATTTTGCTAAGAACTCGAAGAACACGGGATGAGTTTGGATGGATGTTGTGACTGATCTTGCTGGCTGATTTGAAGAGTGCTAAGAGAAAATAATTGTATTCTCTCTTATACAAACTGTTTCTCTATCAAAACAAGAGGCCTACGTACCCTATTTATAGGGGTTCAAGCCACACGTAGTTCTTGGGGAACAAATTACCCTAATGGGCTAGGGTTTCGTTTGGTCCATCGAGGTCCAGGCCCAAAAGCCGTGGAGATCATCCGTAAAAAGCCCATTGAAACCATAAACTAAGCCTGAAAGGCTGTAGAATGGTTGTAAAATGAGGCACTACCCTTCCAGGGGATACCATGGAGGCACCATGAGGCCTCATATGCGCCTCCTGAGGGCCATCTATAAGATTATGGCGACCAGGCCCATGTGACCCCTCCTAGAGGGGACCTCAGCGATTGGCCTTCTTATAAAAGCAGCATGAATCATAGCGGAGCGCCCTCAGGGAGGATGAGGCTCGCTAATGGTCATATGATGAGGCGACCCTAAAAGGGTTGGCCTGGAAGTCCTCTTAATACACTGGTACTTATACGATGCGGCCTCCAAGGCGGGCTCGCTAGTACTACGATAGCGACCCCTAGGCTCGCTAGCGGCCCTATCATTGGGGCAACATGTGACCCTTTCAAAGGGGCGCCATGCGTCCCTAATAACAGGGGTCCCCTAGTCCAGCTCTGGGCCATTAGTCTTCAATAGATGAACATGCTTGGGCCTATTTGTGAGACCTAAAGTCAGATAAATCATAATGGGCCTATTTAATTAGGACCCATGCCCAAAAACGGGCATAACAACTAATAATAATTTTAATAACTAAATCTACTTCTATATATTGAATGGCAACCAATGGCAAAAAGAACCATTTTAATGGTTATGAAATTACTATATTACCCCTAAAAGTTATAAAATTACAAAATTGTCACCCTTTATAATTCTAGCTAAAATAGATTTAATTTGGTTTTCATTAGGAATCAAACCCAATCAACTTCATGTTACAACCGTTTGTACTACATTGCTTTTTGTGATTATTTTAAAAATTCTATTAGATAAATCATGTATTCTCCTCCTATTCTCTTGTTATTTTTGTTTAAGTTTAAGGTAAAATAAAGACTTATCCCACTTTTTGTAATGTAAATATATACTCAATCATCATTATAAATATTAAATACATTTTTATTTTCGATTAAATATCAATTTTTTTATTGATTGTTATTGTTTATAAAATACTATATCTCTTTTATAAGAAGGGAGAAATCTAAGTAAGTGAATTCACACGTGTCATATGCAGTACTTCAATTTTTATATCTTATTTTATTTATTTTATGCTATGTTAATTCACGATTTAAGTTTATAGATATGAGAATAATTTTTGTTAGTTGTGAAAATCGAATCACCGACCTCTTGCAAAGAAATTCATATTATAACTATAGTTATATAATGAATTTTGAGTTTATTTCTAAAACTTAATTAGATAAATCATATTATCCCATCTTATCCATTTTTATTTTAGTATTGGAGTAAATAAATGTTAGTTTAAATGATTTATATGACTCCATTTATTTTAGTTTTCATGATTTTATGTATAACGATGTATTCAATTACACCCTTGACCGCCCTACAAAAAACAAAGTACACATTTGACCGGACCAAACCAAACTGAACCAACCAGATACTCTTTTCGGCCGATTTAAACCGATTAAGAAAATTAAATACGTGATTGGATTAAAAAAAATTAACTATACGTATTATATCCAACTACACGGTATACAAATATCATATACTTTTATTTGTTATATATATATATATATTCACATTTTATGCATATGCATATATCTTACAATCTAATTTACATTACTATTTTTTTTAGTTTTATACGTACTATAGTATTTAAATTTTTTAAAGAATTTATAAAATTCATTAAAGTTGACCAAGCATAACCTAAAATGATAAACGATAAGTAGGTTTGGTTATGAGTTAATAATTATACGTTGGTTTGAAAGTTTTCAATCAATTTTATTGGGCGAGATTGCAAAAACACTTTTAACCCGGCCAATCTGACAATGAAAACCCTCACATATAATTATCAGGTTATAAATCAACCAATCACATACTACATACATACTACATTACTGAACATTTACAATAACTTAAAAATTTTAGAACAGAATTCTCGATTGTTCTTGCTGTTGTAAAAGGTGAGAATCGGAGTTAATCGGTGCAAACACCGTTCAGGGAAGATTAGTTGGAATAATTAATCGGACATTCACCGAAATCAGTATAATATTGTGATGTATATATATAATTATTCTACTAATTTAGTTATACATGTATAATTATCATACGATAAAATATATTTAAAATCATATTTAATTTTAAGAAAGATTTAAACCTTATTTATAAATTTATACATATTGCACCACATATATAATTATAGATTTTATGACGTGTTCACGGTACATGACCAGTTTTATATTTTACAAATATATTGTTACTTCGTTAAACTAACACGAGTTTACATATGATCATGTTCTTATCAAAATAATAAAAAAATCGTCTCAATAATTATTATAAAAAGAATTAAGATAAATTCAAAATATTATCATTTACCGTATTTTAACTAAAAAATCATTTTGATATATATATAAAATTTTGCGAGAAATTTTTTCAATATATAAACAGGCATGTGCTTTGCACGGGGGCAGAAAGTGCCAATCAATGGCTGTAAAGTTAAATCTGTATTTTTAAAAATTACAAAAGTGTTTTCTCTTTATTATTTCTGCAAAATGAGAAAAATTTATGGTAGTAGTGAGAATCGAATAATTAACCTCTTTCTAATAATTTCATGTCATAACCATTCGGTACTATGAGTTTTGAGTTTAATTTAAAACTTTCATTAGATAAACTACATTTTCCCTTGAATCTAATTTTTTTATTTTAACTTTTTAATTAAATAAAATGTAAGTGTATATTATTTATATGACTCAATTTTATTTATCTCTCATAATTCTATGTATAAGTGTGTATTCAATTATATTCTTAACCGAATTGAGCCAACCTGACCAACTTTTTGGTCGATTGAGCCAATTAAAAAAATAGATATGTAATTGGGTTAAGAAATAATTAAATCGAATTAAAAAGATTAGTTACAAGTTCTATCTTATTCGGCAAATCAAACTCGATTTATATATCAAATTTTGTTCAACGACTAAAATATAAATTTATGTATTATGTCTAATTATACACTATACAATATATTATACTTTTATTTTTAAATGTACCGTTACCAAATATATCTTATATTATAATACCTGAGTCTACCACACCATGTAGTTAATTAACCATATATCCGGTTGACCAATCAAAAACTTATGAATTATTTTACGACCAATCACAAGTCATTCCTAAATTGTAGACCAATCATATTATATCAAGAGTTTTCCTTATTTAACATTCTCATCCATTTATATTAACCATGGTTAGTTAGCAATTCTAATTTATATACAATAATGATTTTATTTAACATATTCATATAATACATATTTTTTAAAATCAAAGAATATTTACTAAAATATAAATATTTTAATTTGAAATAAATTACAATATACAATTATTTATTTTAATTTTTATATTTAATATTTATGAACAAATAACTATTTTAATATAAAGTCAATCACAATTATTTTACTATAAATTTTAAATCAATTTTAATAACACATTTATAAAATTATAACTATTTTTAAATTTTTATAATATAACTCCACCTAAAATTTGAAAAGTTCAAATTTGCTTAGATTTTAAATAACTTGAAAAATATCCATAACTTCAAAAAATCAATTTTTAAAAGTTTTCAAAAAATTTATTCATAATGTGTAAATAACATATCATATCATATCATCATATCCTATATTATAATACCTGTGTCTACTCAGGTATACAGTTAGCATGAGTTAACCATTCAGAAAACTATAAATTATTTTAGGATCAATCATAGCGCGTTACTAAATTTTAGACCAATCATATTATATCAACTTATATCAACAGTTTTCTTTATTTAATATTTCTATCTAACTTTATTAACCACGGTTAGTTAACGATTCTAATTTATACAAATAATTATTTTATTTAACATATCCATATAATATATATTTTTAAATCAAATAATATTTACTTAAAAAATCACTATTTTAATTTGAAATAAATTGCAATATACAATTATATAATTTTCAATTAATTTTCATATTTAATATTTATTAAAAAAACCAAATCTTTTAATATAAAGTCAACCACAATCACTTCACTATATATTATAAATTGATTTTAATAATATGTTTATACAACTATAACCAATTTTAAATTTTTATAATATAATCATATTCCAAATCTGAAAAGTTCAAATTTCTTAAGATTTTAAATAACTTGAAAAATATCTATAACTTCAAAAACACAATTTTTTTTAAAACTTCAAAAATATATTCATAATGTGTAAGTAACATATATTTATAAATATACATAAGCCAAAATACAATATATATATATATTTTATTATTTAAAATATTAAATATACACCCAAAGAGTATTATCATCATTTAGTAAATAAATAAACTATCACAAAATAAAAATTATTTTAGAAACAATCAGAATTCACTTCTAATAAATTTAACTTAATTCGAAATCTGAAAAATTAGGATTTCCTCGAATTTGAAATAAATTGAAAAATATTCATAACTTCAAAAAAATTAAATTTATTAAAATTCTCAAAGAAATATATTTATAATTTATAAATGATAATTATATATAAATGTATATAATCCAACACCCAATATATACTTTTATTATTTAAAATATTAAATATGTGTCAAAAGAATATTATCATTATGTGACGGATAATTGTTCATCGAAAAAGAATCATATACACATTTTTTATTATTTACAATACATATTCTAATTTACTATTCACGGTTAAATAATATTAAAATATAATAATCTTTTAATTAAAAAAGTTCATATATTACATTATCTCTAAATTTATTACTAATAAGCCGTAAATAATATTTACTATAAATATATATGCGCGTAGATTATATATGTTTATATATCTTTTAAGTATGAATTTTTCAATTTTTTAATATAGTTACTTAGTCGATATTAGTTAAATAATAAAAATAATTAATTTTATTACTAATAAACCGTAAAATATATTTACTATAAATGTATGTAAGAGTTGATTACATATGTTTATATATCTTTTAATTATGAATTGTTTGAATATCCTTTAATATAATACTCGAGTCTACCACATTCACATATTAGTTAACCAATCAAAAAATTATAGAATATTTTTGCTTCAATCAAAGTTCTGCTAAAATTTAGACCAATTAAAATTAAATCTAACATGTTTCACTATTTTAATTTAGATTCTACCTTTTAACCAATATTAAACTCAACTGAAATTAACTCAATAACAATTGGTCTTTCTTTATAAGTTAATTAACTATAAACTACTAATTTTTATTTTGACAATTAACTAATAAAAAATTTACATTAAATACAAATATCTAAAACGTGAATCCTTATTTTAATCTAGAACAAACTCAATAATAGAATTATTATACCAAATTAATCATTACGACAAATTTAAGCCTATTCAGACCTACCCAATTCCGATGAACCAAGTGTCTGCATCAATTCTCCTCCTTATGCTTAAAGTATCAATTTCACTTAAGAAACCACTTTGTTTATCTTTATTATATGGCATACTATACTTGCATAGATTATCTTTGTATTTCTATTATATATATGAATCGTATGTTTTGTATTTTAATTGTCAAATAAAATCAAAAGTAAAATGATTTAGGTTTTCATCATCATCTGTCCGAATTCTCTGTAGTTACTTTCCATACGAATATTCAGTGGCCAGCTCCAACAATTCTGCGAATAGACTGAACTGCTGACATCAATCCTTCCAATTTAAGCCGATTTGTTCATATTATAAGGCGTGCCTATAGATAAATGCTATTTTTTAATGTGTTGGGTTGACAGCTTTATCATTCATAACTTGATTGCATGATAGCTAATATATATTGTGTCATTGTCCATACATTTGAAAGTATGATATAGTTTCTCTCATACCGCCTTTCTGTAGAGGTCCATACCCATAAAAGATTAATTTTTCAACTCTTTTGAAGTAAAATTTTCGTAGACCACTGAAAGTTGATTCTTGAAAAAACACATAAGCCATATTTAATGAAAATGCATTCAATATTTTTTTTATTTCATACATCAATAAATAATCTATATCCATTATCAACTTATTTGCTAATGGAGTTAATGTATCTATTGCTACTTTACGTATTCAGAGGTACATCATCAATAAATTATATATAAATTTGATGTGATATATGTGTGTCTAAAATATTGATTTCATAGATATAATAATTTTTTATTTTCAAGATTTATAATTATATATTATTTTCTATCTTATATATTTCTCCATTTCTAACATTTTTCACGTCTATCTTTTACAAACTGAACTTATCGAATTGATGTATATGGATCATCCGTAAAATTGACAAATATTATAAGTAGAAACTATTTCATTGTAAATTTTATTTATGACATGTTGCAAGGCCAACAAACAAATCAGATATAAAAATTCAATCATTTTGCTTCTTTGAGATTATCCAACACCCCAGTGAGCATTCTTATCCCTCCCCCAAACTAAGTATGACTATAATATTTTTATAATTATGAAGTATTTTTTGGTAATTTAAATTATAAGATTGGAAAAAAATTAATATTTGTGACTAATGTTGTTTTTTTATAAAAGTTAATTACTTCTGTCTCTATATTTGATTTTCTTTACTGACAAAAATATCTACAGACTTATTCACACAAGCATGTTTGCTCTAAATAGAAGCATCTAGCTTTTTTCAATTTAATAAAATTTCATGTTAATATATTTGTTCGTGTGTTGAATACATATTTCGGGAAATTTTTTTGTTGCCAGAGTAGTTATAAGAAACAATTATCTATATTCTTCAAAATTATTTTTGTATTTTGGTAATTAGCTTTAACACAGGTGCTCTATAAACTAAAGTCAAGAAATTAGATAATCTAAGAGAATAAAACTCTACAACTGCTTACTCACTCTAAATATTTTTAATTTTAACCATTTCTTATATTTTACTTTTTGCAACTTATTAAGTACTCATATCAATATATTTGTGGGTATGTTGAATACACATTCTGGAAAAGGTTTTTTTTTGTTGCCAGAGTAGTTATTAAAAACACCTATGTCTATTCTCCAAAATTATTTCTATATTTTGGTAGTCAACTTTAGCATATATACTCTATACAATCAAGTCAAGAAATGTGATAACCTAAAAGTGTAAAACTCTATCATTGCTTACTCCCTCTAAAGATGTTTAGTTTTAACTATTTTTTATATTTTATGGATCTAAATAATAGTTAGTACATCTTAAATGTGAGTGAATTTAATGTTATTTTTATCAATCACTGAATTAGTTTCTTATTTCTTACTCCTTTCGTCCTACCCATTTTTATAATTGGGCTGTGCGCACAGGTTAAGAAAAAATGTAAAGTAATGGTGAAAAGTAAGAAAAATGAGTGCGGTGGTGGAACCCACTAATATTTTATGTATAAAGTCAGTTTAGTGAAGGAAAGTTGTGGATGTAGTTGATTTATATGTTATTAAAATTTACTACTTTTGGGAAGTTTTAAGCTGTAAAGAATGTAAAGAATTGAGAGGGACATCCATAAAATGAAAATATAAGTAAATGGTTGGGATAGAGAGAGTATTATTATTCCTAATAAAATTTCTCGATTACACAAGGAAAAAAAATACAAAGAAGCCTTCGATATTTTTGAGACTTTTCTTGAGCTCAAAATAGACTTTTTATAAAATGACAAAAGAAAAACTGAAAAAAAATTTAAGTTACTATAGGTAATCTATGTCTAAAATAGCACGAGTATTCAACAGCCTCCAAAGACAATAAACCCATTCAGCAGCATAAGAGGTACAATTAGTAGTATAGCATGGTCATTCATCATTCTACAAAGAACTCATCACTTCATGTTTTTTTTACATTTATAAAAGGAAAAATGTTTATTTGTTTATTTCTCTATTACTACTATGTTCTTATTGTTTTCTATGCTCGAGTCTCAGGACATGACTATACTAAACTGAACTTTGTGTAAAAATAACATAAAATACAGTAAAATTATTTGGGAAAAAAACAAAATATAATAAAAAATATTTGTACGATACTTATATATGTTTCTGTAATTATTTAAATTATTTTGAAAATTATACTTTCGGTACGTAGCACGGGTAAAATGCTAGTGTATACATAACATGAGATATAATTTATATTACTAAACTTATATAGTTACTCAAAATTAAATATTAATACTAAAATCGTAAATTATTTTTTACTTTTATATGAATAATAATATTTATTTTTTTAAATATAATTATTAAACTTATTTAAGGTAATCCAACCTAACAAACCTATGCATAAAGAGTAGGTTTGGTAATAAGTTTATTGTTTATGGCTTTGGTTTAAAACTTTTTAAATGAATTTAATTGGGTCAAATTACAAAAACACTTTCAACCTAGTCCATCCATGAACACCCCTATATATAATTACACAGTTGTAAATTAATCAATCACACCATATATTACTAAAAATTTACAATAATTAACTTACAAATTTTAGAATTGAATTCTAGATTGTACATGGTTTTGTAAACAGAAGGAGTTAGAGTTAATCGATGTAAGCACAGTTCTGGGTTTAATCAGATAATTGGAGATGAGTTGAAATAATTAATCAGACATTAACTAAATATTATTAACATACATTTATTTATTAATTCAGTTATACACATATACTTATCATATAGTAAAATATATTTAAAAATAGTGTTTAGTTCTAAGAAAAATTAAAATCTCATTCATAAAATTATAAATACCATAGAATTGCACCACATATGCAATTTTAAAATTTATTTATGAAAAAAAAGTAAGACAACCCTTCATCTTTTACGGCTAATAGATTCTATGATGTGAAGATGATGAGTTCCTTGAGTCCGAAAGTTTATTAATTTTTTTCGTTAGTTGCAAAAACCAAGTTGCATCTGATTTAATTGAAATTTTCAGAAAATTTTGATTTCGTTATTAACTTAATTAGCTCGATTTTAATGTAAATTGAAGGGTGGAAGTTCAATTATATGATTCGTGTTTAAATATTATTATGCATATTATTGATCTTATTTTCCATAATTTTTGATTTGGATTTATGTTTAATTGGTTCGAGATATAAAGTTATTGAGTATGTTTAATTAGTTTATGATCGAGTACAAATGTGTATGTTAAATCAGGGAATTTTGAGAATATATATTATTAGCTTAAACCCGTGCGATGCACGGACTTTGTTTATATTGTATAATA
>PHNY01124182.1:428-11681 GCA_003724115.2 Anethum foeniculum | reverse complement strand
TTTTACCCCTAATAATGTATATGCCCTTTGACTTTTCATATATCTTGTAACTTATATTTGATGGCCTATATAAAGCCATTTTGTATATGCTTAGGAGACACTTGAAAATAAAATTATAATCCTTACTCTTCTCTATTGTATCTAGTTCTAAGCATACTTATATATTTATTCTTTATCACTTTGTACATGTCTTTTATGACATTATGTGAAAAATTAGTTATGCTATATAAGGTGAGATAACAAATGAGTGCTCCATGTAATATTAATATTAAAAAAGTATTGTTGAAATGTCTAAAACTAAAATATTTTATGTATGAAACTGAATTTACACTTTCGCTATCCAAAAATATATAAGCACTCAAATTTTAGTCATAAATACTATTTAAACCTGACAATTTTTTGCCAAACACTAGGGTTAAGTAAAAATCAAATAAAACTGAAATTCAAATGAAACAGACAAAAATTAGTGTAAAGTAAACTATATAAAATTGATTTAAAACCAAAATCGAATATTTAAAAATCAAACCGATTAAATGGTTCAATTATGATTATAGGTTCTAATCGAACCGATAAAACTGAGCCGAATTGATTATTAATGTAATTTCAATTTTTATAATAATAAATATATTTATAAGAATAAATTAGCCACTGTAAATATAATTTGGGCTCATGTTTTGCATTCTACAATAGATAACAACATCTACAGTTGTTAATATTTATAAGTTTGTTCTAAATTTTGTCTCTGCTCAATATCTACAATAAATAATGGCATCCATGCAGGTTTTCTAGAAACAAACTAAATAACAACATTATTGTTATAAACTTTTAAGATCGTTACTTGAAAAATAAATTAAAGGACATAATATTATAATCAATAGTATTTAGCCATCAACGATTACCTCTTATATATCATTTTTATTGGTAATTTTTCTTATATTAAACAAGTACCATATTCGAGATTTAGAGTTCTAATATTTCTTAATTAGTACGGCAACCGATTGTCAACCTTAGATAGATTAGGATATATTGAAAAGATTGAAAAGAAAATATGATCGATTTTATCACGATTTGTGAAGACTATCAAATAAGGTGTTCGAGTTTATAAAAACGCCAAGAAGTTTCGGAAAGTCCATATGATGTGAATGTGCACAATACTTTTATGATGAACGAAAGTGAAACACGATTGATCATTGCAACAAAATATTAGTGTTGGCTGAAGAATTAGCAATGGTTAGAAATGAGCTTTTTGAGTAATTGAAATTATGCTACAAATCAAATTATCAACAAAGTGACAAGGAGGAGGTACGCCCTTTAAAAGAAAAAACTTTTAAGCCATATCAACAAAGAAGAAATTTTCTATTGGAGGTTGTTACAAATGTAAAAAGATTGAATATTGAAACAAGGATATCTGGAAGCTACATATAAAGTTCATATCTGATTTCATGTAATTATCGATTTTCATGATATTAAAAAAATCATATCGACTCGTAATTATATCAACGATCAATTTATAACAATACGTAAATAAATAATTAGGCTCGTACTTTGCACGCACATTCATGCTAGTTATTTAATTATATGTGAAGGGGGACTCTCAACTACTAGTCTATTGCTTAGTTATTGCTGGTGGAACCATGTGACCCAATCTGGGTCAACACTGCTTAGACAAAGAAATCAACTTACAGCTAAAGAAATTTGATCATTTGATCAGTAAATATTGTATCAAAGTTAATGATCATGATCAATTGGAAGATTCTTTTTTTTCCTTTTTTCTTTGTTTTGACATTTGATGAATAGAAGATCTAAAATAATCGACCTGTTTGGGTAAAAATGTAAACTTAGCATATTTGCCTCTTATTATGGGTAAGCTGAAAGTACGTATCTCGTACTTTCTCTTGATCATTCGCTTATTTCTCTCGAAGGGCAACAAGTTGGGCAATCGGGTGAGGGTCACGTTCAAATGTTTTTTTTTCTCAATAATTAGACTTATATGCGTATGAAATTTCGAAAATAAACAAAAATTGAATTCAGAATCTAAAATAATAAAATATAATCTTTTACTACTTGAGCTATCTTATCGTTGTCCATCTTAATGTTGTTTATTTTATTAAAATTAACTATTCTTACCCCTTAGATCTCATGTAATATATAATTTTTTTATATCTTTTATTATTTTCTTTACCGATAATCATTATAATAGCTAAAAAAAATTTATCCTTTACAAAAATAAATCTTTAAATATTCCTGTTTTATAAATTATATTTTTTAACTTCATATTCAAGTATTAAAACTATCATAATATTTTAATTTTTCTTTAAAAAGAATTACGTATAAATTACAATTTATCAAACACATCATAAATTTATAAGTAACATTATCCAAACAAGTAAAATTATCAAAACACCTAAATAACTTAAAAATAATAATCTACTTATCATTATACTATATTTTTTCATTTGAAGTTATAATTACATTTTTGATATCCCAAACAATGCCCAATAATTTATCACTGTCCAACATTATCCTTCAAAATCAAGAGCCAAGGCTCCAGGTGAGATTTTATTACAATCCATCCATTTTAAAATATTTGTCGAATTTTCACATTTTAAAGTCAAATCGACTAGAATTCGACAACATATTATAAATTTATTCTTTACAATTTTCGAAAAATGAAAAATATATTTTAAAGACGATTTATATATTAACCTTAAAATTTTTTTACAATCAATTAATATACTTATATAAAGAAGAGAAGACGGAGGCGTTTATGTGGCGCCTCTCAAATCACCTCATTCTATTTATCTAATTTTCTAAATTTTTTAAATTAATAAATTGTAAAAAATTTAATTACCTTATATTCTCCTAAACTTTCCTCTTAACTCAAATTACCTTTTTACTATATTATTATAAAATTTATCTACTATATCAATAAATTTTCCACTTAACTCAAATTATCATCTTATTATTATTATAAAATTTCTCTACTATATTATTATATTTTCAAACTTTATTTTCAAGTCAAAATTTAATTACCTCATTTTCTTTTAAATTTCTCCTTAACTCAAATTATCATGTTATAATTTTCCAAATTATTAATTTTTTTAATTATTGTTATGTATAACTCTAATGTAAGTGATTAAATATTAAAATTAATTATTATTTAGTTATTATTTTATTTCGAGTGTTCTGATTTCTAATAATGTAAATAATATAAAATAATACGTGGTTAATGAGATTTAAATCATATACCTTTATTTTTATTTTAAGAAATAATAATGTAAATGTTAAATCAATATGTTGTTGGCGAAAATCGAACTTTGCTCGTTAACATTTTTAGTACTTGATCTTATAATCATCTGATTTGGAAGACGAGGGATGACAAAAAAATGGATTAACCAAACTACAAATTATGACAATGTTTAGCTATTATAGTTTAATATAGTATAAATATGTAAATAGTCAGGTTGATTTAGAAAAAGTGAAAATGGACAGATATTTTGAAACGGAGAGTACTAAATTATGGATATAAAATATAAAAAATTGTCAATTACGTATTTATTATAATATTTATGAGTTAATTCATAGGCATTGAATATTTTTCGTATTCACTTAATTTTTAATTTAGATAAATTTGATAATAAATTTTATGAAGAGTTTAATTTTTTAAACTATCACATAAGATGAAAGAGAATTTTAAATTTTTTTAATTTAAATATGAATAAAAAATTTGATATATATAATTCCATTTTCATCCTAAAACAATTAGTTAAATCTATACTATTATATAATAGACGAAATACTGAAAGTTTTGATTAAACGGTTTTCGATTTTCGATAATTTATTAATAATATTATTGTTATTAATAACTAACAAATTGTCTTTTTAACTAAAACACCAATTACTTTGTAAAATTAAAACATGTTACCTTTTTCTTTTTTTTTTCCCAACTAAAACATTTACTTTTTCAAAAATATTATGGGCAAGTCTATTAATAAAATAAAATAATAATCATACTATAGTTATAAATAACTAACTAATTAACAACTAAAACGCATTACCTTTTTTAATTTTTCAACTAAGCCCCTTCTTTTTCAAAAATGACATAAGCAATTTTATTTAATAAATAAAATAATAATATTATAATTTTTAATAAGCAAACAATTATCCTTTTCAACTAAAAAGCGTTATCCAATTCAATTCAAAATAATGATATAAAATATTAAAATTTTCAATTTTAATTAAATTAAAAAATATATAATATTAAAAACATCTTTGCATTGCTCGGATAACTAAAGTGACTTGAAAAATATATAATATTAAAAAAAATTATAAGCTAATATAATTGTAAAGACAATCGAGACGATATTACTAAAGTGACTTAAGAAGGCGTTTGGAAACGTGCATTTTATTTCAAATGATGGATTTCAAATGACAGGATTTGAGTTGTCATTTAAAATTCTCATGTTTATATTAATATTTGAATATCCTGGATTTCAAATGAAATTCAAATCTAAATTCCCAAACAGCTTATTTGATCAAATCCAGGTTCCCAAACGGGACATAATAAAATTTAGAATTAATTACCTCAAACATCTCATCTAATAGAAGCGCAAACTGATGTGGATATGGTATCCTTGAATTGAAGTCAGTATCTATATCTGTGAGAGGTTCCCTCCCATGTATCCCTACAACAGTTTTGAATTTGGAGATTCAGTTATGTAGTAGTAAAAGAATTCTGATAATTTATAATGCAGTTATATTAACAATTTGCTCATGAGTTTTACAAAGACACGCAAAATAAAAAGTTTTGGAGAACAGAAGAGCCAGAGCTTCAGAACTGAATTACGAAAATGGATAGTAAATGTATATAAGTGAAAAATATTATCTAGTTCTATCGGGGCTCCTAAAGTCACAAGATATTACGAGAAATGTTAATTAATTAATGCTCCTACTCAACACTCCTATACACAAAAGTTAGAGGACCTTTATATAAGAATGATGGATTACTATTCACCCTAACTCTTTGAAATCATTTGAAAAATTATTTTGAAAACAAAAATGCTAAAATTTCTAATATTACTCTCAAGAAAAATGCACCAATATTAATGGTGTCAAATTTTATTATCTACTAAACAAGAACTTAGTTACTCACTTTGATGTTTAATTTTAGATAAGCGCCAGCTTTGTTACCTAAATAAAACAACAAATAATAATTATTGTTAGAATAAGAAGTCAATAATTCAAACTTATATACAAAGATGAAAAAAATAGGTTACTTGGCAAAAAAAGAGTTGCTGCTATTCGCCATATAGCTACATATTTGAGTACCATTAATTAGATCCTGATACGATCGGAATAATCAAGCCAGCGTATGAAACACGAGAAACGTATAATGGATTGCTAAGGTATCTGGGATGCCTCACAAGCCACTGCATGCATAATTAATCCAAAATTATTCTTGTTTTCAACTTGTCATAATTAAGATGTAGTATATAATGCATCATAATAAAGTAATTCTCACGATGAATGTTAGTTTACCTTCTGTTAACGGAGGAATTTGGTGATAATAAATTTCAGAGGTTGCTGGAATAACGAACATGTGAAAATAGGGGGATAGGGAGTTTTTGGATGTTTGGGGCTGGACTTGAAAGGTGTCTCGACTTGTTATATGCGTCGGATCCTTTTTCAAGATACCTGTGTACCTATATTTATAGGATCAAGTCAACACAATTCTGTGAAAGGATGTGGTTTTTTAATCCATTACGGTTTTAAAAGGGATGTATTTGGAATTAGCCGATTTTATCTTTTTAAATTGGGATACCTTCCTGATTTGAAAAATATCGTTAAGGGATATTTTCTGTAAATTGATTGGAGATTATTCCTCGTTTCAGGGAGAGGAAATAATTAATTTAGGAATTAAATTAATTATGATTAGATGAATATTAGGATATTTGGGAGATAATTGAGGCTACGAAAATATGGCGTAACAACTACCCCCAGTTCTTTAGTACAGCTTGATGTATCAGAGAAATAAGCGTGTTTTGATCTTCCGAATTTCCTGAGTCACTGAAACAACTAGGAGTAGAAGATTAGTAAATAAGATAGTGCATGTAGGTGCCCATAATAGGTATGCAGATGCAAGTAAGATAACATGCGAGAATGTATAACTCTGTCTCGTAAGTGTGCGAGAATGTAGGATTTTATAAAACCGTTGCGGCTTTTATTATCAAGTTGAATTTTTTGAACCCATTCTTAGAATTATACCCCGGAGGGTTTTCCAAGCGTTACCCCGGAGGGTTTTCTAAGTGTTACCCCTGAGGGTTTTCCAAGCGTTACCAAGGAGGATTTTCCTAGCATTACCCCTGAGGGTCTTCCAAGCGTTACCCCAGAGGGTCTTCCTAAACAATCCAAGCGAAACCGAGGTGTTCGGAAGTACGAGTCACCAAAGTATTAAAAGTTTTGGTGTCATCCCCTTCCATTAAAAGACGAGTGTCACCTCATAGCACTGGGGTCAACCGGAAGTACGGAATCACCGACAGCACCGAAAAAAGAATTATCCTCTCCTCAAAGGAGAGGTCTCCAAGCATTCCCCCGTCAAAGGAGAAGTTTCCAAGCATTCTCTCCTCAAAGGAGAGACTTCCAAGCATTCCCTCCTCAAAGGAGAGGTTTCCAAGCATACTGGCCATCAAAAGTATTGCTATATCAATATTATAATGATCTTCGTGGAGGTCTTCAGAAATAATCTTTCTCATGGGAGGTCTTCAGAGGCATCTCACGTAGAGGCATCTCCGTAGAGGCATCTCACATAGAGGCATCTCATTCATAGGCATCTCACATAGAGGCATCTCCGTAAAGGCATCTCACGTAGAGGCATCTTCGTAGAGGCATCTCCGTAGAGGCATCTCCGTAGAGGCATCTCACGTAGAGGCATCTCACGTAGAGGCATCTCAGTTAGAGGCATCCTAACATAAATAATCACATCCTCCATGTAGGAGGTCTTCAAAATACAATAATTCTTCTCTTATAGAAGGTCTTCAAAAAATATCATCCTCCTCGTAGGAGGTCTTCAATGAATAATTTTAAATATTCATCTCGCACAAATTTTCAGAATAGTTCTGCCTATGTCAAAATTATATTCACGATTGCAGAAAATAAAATAAGAAAACTTATCTTTGATTTCGCGCGTTCTTGCCTTGTTTCTCCATGCTACAAATTCTGTCCAGATCTGTTCTTCACCTTTTTGACCCCCTAAACGATATTTTCTTCAAAAGCACAAAACACGAAAGTTGTAGATAACGAAAATATCTTTCCAACAAGATATGGTTCATCAGAAACGGACCTATAACTAACCGGGAATTAAATAAAATGTCTGCTGATTGGATTTTTCGAATCACAAAAAATCATCAAATTTCTATATGTATTTATGATGCAATAACATAAAAAATTTAAAATTAAAAAAAAACTTATCTCCTTTTTATTTTCAATTCCGGTAAGCCTAATTTTTGATTCCTTACTGCTGCGTCTATTTTCTTCACCGCGCGTGGCAAAGACCTTCATGACTAGTGTTTGTTTTGATATATCTAGTTGCAAGCAAACCCCACTTGTTTCCTTTTTTTTTTTTACAGGTGCTACCAATTCTCCTCCTGCCGTTGCTTCTATCTGTGCCATGAATTATCTCCATTGCTGCTGAATACCGGATTTGTTTTCTTCGTATGTATACCAATATCGTTCCATGAACTTATAGATATAATATTTAAATATAAAACTAAGATAGAGCCACCTCCTCCCTCGCTCCACCATTAAAGCCGCATCAATCCAATATCAACCCCGAGCGTATTGTACGGTTTGATTGTCCTCCACAATAAAAAAAATTCCCTCCTTGTAGCGCCAATTGTTAATGGAGGAATTTGGTGATAACAAATTTCGGAGGTTGCTGGAATAACGAACATGTGAAAATAGGGGGATACGGAGTTTTTGGATGTTTGGGGCTGGACTTGAAAGGTGTCTCGACTTGTTATATGCGTCAGATCCTTTTTCAAGATGCCTGCGTACCTATATTTATAGGATCAAGCCAACGCAGTTCTGTGGATGTGATTTTTTAATCCCTTGCGGTTTTTAAGGAATGTATTTGAAATTAGACGATTTTATCTTTTTAAATTGGGATACCTATTTTCTGTAATTGATTGGAGATTATTCCTCGTTTCAGGGAGATGAAATAATTAATTTAGGAATTAAATTAATTATGATTAGATGAATATTAGGAAATTTAAAAGAAAATTGAGGATACGAAAATATGGCATAGCACCTTCCTCAGAAACTGATCTATAGACGCTGCGGTTGCAGTATCACTAGTTTTGATAAGCTGTATATATAAATAAATACATAATTTATATTGACTCATGATCCACGATGAGAATGCTCGACTCGACTTGATAAGCTGTATATATAAATAAATAATTAAACATGAGCCTGCTCTGCATTACGAGATAGTAACCACATTTTACTATATACTACTGGTATATATACTACTTACCAGTTGACTAATTTGCAACTGAGAGGTAGAAGAATTCTAGTACTCTTATGAGTTTTGAGTTGATTATTGTTGTGTTGTGTGTATATTTGTGTAAGTGAGTCGTAGTCTCATAGATGATCTACTGACTATTGTTTGTGTCTAAGTCTTAGTTTGGGCCGAGCTTAGCATTTTATTTTAATATGGGCTGCTTTGTTCTATCGTGAAATCAAGATCAAAGTAAATAATGAAAAAAAAAATATTGACCAATTTGAACTCTAACTTGAGTTCAATCCGGCTCGAAATATTGATGAATAATTGAACTCGACTCGGTTGTTAACGAACTCAAGTTCGAATAATAAAATCTGATCAATAAACTTATCAAGTTTGACTCGACTTGTTAATTTTGTGACTGTTTTATAAAAGTGTTATCATTAAAATCCATCCACTGTAACATAAAATAACGACAAGATAAACTAATAAAATACAACAGTTTTCTCAAATACCCTAAAGCCTACATCCAAATCTTATTAAATGAGAAGATAGGCCGAAGCAACACGAATCATAAAAAATCACTATTGAGCCACCTATCAATCATGGATAAACATTCTTCAGGTTTGTATTCTGGTGATGCGTGGCCTGCACCCTGAATACACAAAAGAGCACCATATATTCTGTTATTTTAGTCATTTTATTTCTTCAAATTCATGCAAAATATTCATAGTTTACGCAATCATATTTACCTTAACAGTAGCAAATGTCAATGAGTAGTCTTTATATGAGAATATTTCAGTGTACCTGCGTATAAATTTAGTAATTTGTTGTTATCAGAAGTACTTGATTGCGAATGTTGTGATTTCAACTTTTTACTGCAAGTTTATAAAGAAAAAACTGCAATTAGGCAACACAAACACATACCCTCCTACTTGTCTATTGACGAACCATGGACTCCATGGTTTAGTGACAGTCAATTTCAGGGAATGTATCCATTTTTGTGTTCCAACATACGGAAAAACAAGATCATGATCGCCGCTGTGTTTTGCACAATTTCATACATTAAGTCAAGAATATTACATCCACAACATTTTTATCAAACTCATGTATAAACTTTAAAACCTTTAATGCATAAAATTGTGAATACTTTAGAAAATTACCTAAATATTAGAGCACGACAATCTTTTAGTGTTAAATTACGATGATATTCGATAGTACTGGTGATGTCGTATTGGAAAGTACTTGTACTATATTTTCCCGGTGCATAGTGATCATCGTTACACATTAGCCATTCATGTATTGATTCCTCCTAGTCACAATATGCAAAAAAATATCCATGTAATCGTATAAGTGTATGTACAGTGTAATTATTAGAATTTTCAACAACGTATTAAGTGACATACTTGTCGAACATGAAGAGCTTTCTGAACTGTTTTGTCGGTGGCCCAAGTAGTAGCATATGCGTAATTGTCACCCTTTAGACAAATTTTTTTAAAAAAACTACAGATAATGAGTTTGAATATATATATAGACCACACTGAAAAAATAATGGATTAATGGGAGGGAGGGAGAGAGCCGGGAGAGAGTAGGGGAGGGGAGGGACAGAGAGAGAGAGATTACTCGACACCATGATTTCGGGGGACGAGATAAATGGATGGATTTTACAAGATTTATATTCGAGCTTTCAGACATTTGTTGTAGCATCCTCTTCGTTGTCATCTCTGACTCACACATAGGTTCTAATATTTGATGTTCATTTATATCTTTAAGGCACTGAGCACATACAGATTTAAAATTTTCAGTAATAATCTAATTGTCACTATAAAAAATAGAGAATTAATCGATGTACGTAGTAATTTGTACATTGACGCATTCTTACCTCATCTACATCTAGTAAAGAGTTTTGACACAATCCATTCAAAGAATTCAGGTTTGTGAAATCACCATTACAATTTGCCTCCGCAGACTGCAAAATTTTCATTATTTCATCACAAATTGATATAAAATTTGGTAAAATCTGCAATAGTATTTAGAGTTAATTACCTCAAACAGCTCATCTGATAGAAGCACAAACTGATGTGCATATGGTATCTTTGAATTGAAATCAGTATCTACATCTGTCAGAGGATTCCCTCCCATGTATCCCTACAACAGTTTTGAATTTGGAGATTCAGTTATGTAGTAGTAAAAAAATTCTGATAATCTATAATACAGTTATTTTAACAATTTGCTCCTAAGTTTTACAAGGACATTCAAAATAAAAGTTTTTGAAAATAGAAGAGCTAGAGCTTCGGAATTGAATTGCACAAATGGATAGTGAATATATATGCAAAAAATATTAATTGGTCCTATCCCTTGTATAAGAATGGTCGATTACTATTCACCTTAACCCTTTGAAATCATTTGAAAAATTATTTAGAAAACCAAAATGCTAAAATTTCTGATATTACCCTCACGAAATGCATCAATATTAATAGTGTAAAATTTTATTATCTAGTAAACAAGAACTTAGTTACTCACTTTGATGTTTACTCTAGGATAAGCGCCAGCTTCGTTACCTAAATAAATCAAAAATAATAATTATTGTTAGAATAAGAAGTCAATAATTCAAACTTATATACAAAGAAGAAAAAATAAAAATAGGTTAGTTGGCAAAAAAAGAGTTGCTGATATTAGACATATAGCTACATGTTTGAGTACCATTAATTAGATCTTGAACTACGACCGGAATAATCAAGCCGGCGTATGAA
>PHNY01124142.1:868-21691 GCA_003724115.2 Anethum foeniculum | reverse complement strand
CATGTAGATAGGTTATTCTGATTGCTCAGTTTTAATAATGAGCTTAGAGTGTTTTAGCATACACAAATGTAGATACTTGTAGTCTGATAGTAGTTCATTCTGGAAGAAGTTCAAGATTTGTACATGCAGCAGAGTGTTCTACTGAGCAGAAATAAAATGCTAAATGCTCCTAAGTCCCAATGTAGATAAGTCAGAATTGCCTATGTCGTGAAGTGCTCAAAGCTGAATCATGGAGTGTTGATATAGCAAAGTCTTAATGCCTATGTCGTGAAGTCTGGTTCCAGCTATATACCAAAGTCCTCAAGGTCATATCGCAAAGTGCTATGTAGCAAAGTCCTCAGAGCCATACCGCAAAGTCTCAGCGCAGCTAAATTGTAAACTCCTCCACACTCTCAAATGTAGCAAAGTCCTATGCACATTGTGTGGAGAAGTCCAAATTCCGCAAAGTCCAAAATAGCTGTGCTGATATGTTTGGATAAGAAGGATGACCGGAGTTCACTACATCAACACATTGTTATATTTGAACAAGACAAACGAAGGTACAACAGAAAAGAAAAGTGGAGACAAATACTGGAAGCATCTGTACTGGTCTGTGGTCCAGAGACAGATGGCAAATCTACAGATCAACTTGGAGAGGAAGAAACAGAAAAGAAGAATCTTTTGGTGGTCCAAACCTGCACAGTCGTACCTCAGTACTAAGCTGTCACGGCCGTTCTTGCAGTGAGGACAATTGTAAAATGGGAATGTGCTCTAGTCATGTATATGTAATATATATCATGCACATTCTCATTAGCCAAGAGAGAGTGAGTGACAATATAGAAAATCAGATCTGTCTTTTCTTTCTCTGTAAGAAAAACAAAGAACAATCAGCTTCGTTGTTTTCGAAGCCAGAACCATCATTCTGGTAGCTGTAGTATTCGATTTACTTGTATAAAGTGAATTGAAGTATATCTGTGTGTTCTTGCCTTTACATTTCTGCATGCATACACAGCACACACAGAAATAGCTGACAGATTATAGAAAACTTATATCAACCTGTTTTTTTTATAAAAAAACTATCCATTCACCCCCCTCTGTCTAGTTACTTGTGTTACTCATAGTTAACACAGAGAACGAGATCCCGCAAGGAATAGGTGATCTCTTTCCTTTAAAAAGAAAAGTTAAATGTTATATAAAATATATTTCAAAAAAACAATCTAATAAATTACATTATGTAATACAAGCCTATAACCCGTGCGATGCACGGACTGATTATAACATTTGTACTCTTATTATTCATATAATAATTATTTTTATATTATAAAATAAATTATAAGATATAATACAATAAATGTTTATTATTGAAATTAATGATATAAATATTTTTATATTATGTTATTGACGGATTTAAATTTTAGTCCGTTAGAAAGTTAAATTTTAGCATATCGTTTATATTGAATCTAACTATTCTCATATATTTATTTTAAAATTAAAAAATAGTATCACTTATATATACTATATTATTAAAACCGAAACATTAAAAATTTCATAATACAATACTCATATTTAAATATTTACATTTTAATTCTTTTATTTTATAATTAAAATTTTAGTCGCCGATTGTCAGTGTATTGTACTGTTCTTGGAGCGAAAGAGTTGTTTAGGTGTTTTACGGAAAAAGACTCCAACAAAGACACAAACACACATGTCACTATTATACACTGTTCCTATCGTAATTGCACAGTATCATCACAATTAATTAAAATTAAAAACAATATTAGTTTCTCTTTCACAGAATAATTTACAATTAATGTTAAAATTTAAAATTAAATAATAAGTAATATTATTCTTACATAATTAAAAATTAATACTGAGAAACTCATATTTGAATCTACTTTTTCTTTAAAAACATTAATTTTGTTATTGGTGTTGCTTCCTCTAGCGGATGCACGTATAAGAGTCTTGCAGGAGTCTAACTTTCAAGGCAGTGTTGTAGGTAAATGCTCTTTGTTTTGTGATTTTTTATTTTAATTTGTGTGTTGTTATGTTTTTAATTATTGGAAAGGAGAATGATTCTTTTTCGGAAAGTGTTAACCAACTAACCAAACGAAATCATGTTTTGCTTATAATAGTATAGTATATATTATTTTTAGAGAACTGATAGGTACCCAAAATTAGATCTCAAAACGGTTTCAAAATTTCACGTGACACGTTCTGATCATAGGTCATTATGCAATTAAATAAGATGAAACATCATGCATTAATATCAATCTCACCAATTAAAATAACCCAATTATCACATCACTACACATCATTTTGAAACTCTTTTTTTAACCTAATTTTAGACACTTAGCACTACTCTTATTTTTAATTTATCATATTTTAAATTTGAATTAATATTTATTTGTAATTTAATCAAAAAATAAAATAAAGAACACATGTATTCTAATATTAATAGTTTCAATTAATAAAATTAATAAAATATTCCAAATTTATAGATATATAGGAATCATATCGATTTTTAATAATCTATATAATATATTAATATATTAATTATATTATTTTTATTACAGATGAGGATCGGGGAATTGGGAGTGGGACAAGGAATGACAATCGGGGAATTTTGGGTTGGGTTGGGTTGGGTTGGGTGGGTGGGGCTGAACTGGGGTTGGGTGACTCTAATCTTTATCCCAATCGCCGAATTTTTTATAACAGATATACTTATTGTTAAATATACTTAAATATAAATATGAAATTTTTGATAATTCATGCACGTTGCTAAATGATAGTTTTGAGGGCGGGTTTAACATGATATATGTTTGAAACCCAAATATGTTATATAATTAAATTAAATTAACAATATTGATCACTTTAAATTATATTTACTTTTTCAATCTAAACTGACAGTTATATCTCTAATTTATGATCCTTATACTTATACATCCCTCCAACTAATAAGATTTTTATAAAATAATTAACATGTTATCTTGATTGGAAATTAAGACAGATCTAGTTTGACTTTCGAAGTTCAGACAAATGAACTCATTTGGTTGCATGTGCAAGCAAAGCACACCGAAAACAAATAAAAACCTGTTAATCGAAAAAAGTTTCAATAAGAAAGTAACAATACGACGAAGTGGACAGCAAGTTAAATGTTTAAAATATCCTGTCAAAAAATAATGTAAAATAATAAAAGGTTTTTTTTTAAAAAATAATAAAAAGTTTATAAATCAGGCAGTAACAGACTAGCCTAGCAATACAAACATAAGCAACTCTCTCTTGGTTGCTTATTGACTCAGTCCCTCCTTCCTCCTCTCCTCTCATCTCCTTCGTTATTATTTTGCAGTCCCTGGGATTTTGACGTGGTTTACAAAGCCGGACACGCACGCGTGCGCGCGCACACATATATTTAGATAAAATAAATGGCAGGAGCGTTCGAGGTGGAGACAAATTTGTACAATCGCATTGTACTAGGAAGTTTATTGCCGGAGGAAGTGCAGGAGGCACTACCACACTGGACACAAGGCTGGCTCCGGAACTACATTGGAGGAACCCTAGTTTACTTCATCTCATCGTTCCTCTGGTGTTTCTACATTTATTATCTCAAGCGTAATCTTTATATACCTAAAGGTCATTCTTTTCTTTCTTTTTTCCTTAATTTTGTTTTTTAGTTTTATGTTTGAGACTAATCTATCTAAACTCTTAAAGTATTAAAGAAAAATTTTAATAGAATAGTATATTAACACTCCATAAGCCTATTTATGAGTTGATAAACCTGAGTTGATATCATGTAAGTCTATCTAAAATTTTAAGGGGTTAAAGGAAAGCCTCCTAAAATTATATATTTAACATTTCCATAATTAATGATTGTTTTCTTTTCGTTTTCGATATTTACTATGCATCTTTTACCTGCCACCGTGTTTTTATGTGAGCAGAAGTTAGGTATACACGTCAAACTAAACACAACTGATTGGAAAAAATAAAAGAGAAAGTAGAAGAAGAGGATGCATAGTTTGACTTTGTAATCAATTCTATTCCGGGTGGTCCGTTACTACGTACACTATTACTGTTTAGCCGACAAATTAGATTTTAGATTTTATTTGATTGTTTTTTTTTTTTTGTTTTTATCATTTTTGATCTTTACTTTACGAATCATTTTTTATTTTCTTAATTTATACATCATGTTGGTTTGAGATTATTTGAGATATATATAGGTTTGTTGTGACCTGTGGAATCAATTGTCACCCCTTAAATTACGAAATTAACTGAACTACGATTGTAATTATCAGATATTAGATGAAAAATGATTTCGTTACTGTTGTTTATGGACCACATCACATCGTATATTGAATACTCCGTCAAAATAAAATATATTATATTATATTTTTTTATTGCTTTCTCATTTATATTATATATGTAATATTTGCTCAAAATTTGGTTAATTTGATCATAAAAAGTCAAAAAAGATAAAAAAAAAAAATAAAATTGGGTGGGATGAAGTATATAAATAGTATTTCATCAATTATTCTTTATTTTAAACAAAACCATATAAGGTACTAAATATTATTTTTGTGTAAAATACTAAAAGTGTGTCAGATTAATTGTTAGATTATAGCAAACTCAATATGGGTGTTTCTGATGAATCATGGAACTAATAATGATTAGATACAAACTCTAGATGACTTGATCCTTGTTAACTGTGTTCCACAGCAAACATGTCCGTTTCAACTTTCACTGGTTCTCATATTTTTTTAAAAAAATCCAAACTGTTTTATTAGGGGATTGGGCTTGAAGATATGAGGCCCAATGTGTCCCTTTTATGATTGCCTGGAAAAAATAATGTTGCCTTCATTCTGTTCCAACTAAATGTTCTTTTGGTCTGATGAGCTAATACAACTAAATGTTCTTTTGGTCTGATGAGCTAATACATGCAGATGCTATCCCAACAAATAAGGCCATGCTCTTGCAAATTGCTGTGGCAATGAAAGCCATGCCAGTTTATGTCACCCTTCCAACAATATCTGAGTACATGGTGGAGAAAGGATGGACTAGATGCTTTGCTAGCATCGATGAAGTCGGATGGCTTGCATATTTTGGAAATTTAGCTGTCTATCTTACCATTGTTGAATTTGGTATTTATTGGATGCATAGAGAGTTGCACGACATAAAACCTCTTTACAAATATCTTCATGCAACTCATCACATCTACAACAAGCAGAATACACTTTCTCCTTTTGCTGGTAAGATTTTCTTTGTGTAAACATTTTGAAGATTCTAGGGATGAACTAAAAAAGTTACAGTAGGTTATAGCAGCAAGTCTTGATTCTTCACATATGATATAATGTTGTAGCTCTAGTAATGTTAGATATGAGAGGAGGCAGATAATAAGAACTCCGAGATAGGTTTATTCAACTTTCACATCTTTGGACATATGGAATAGAAGAAATCTAGCTACAGGGAGAATCAAAGAAAATACATCTTTCAAGCTCATTTGTGTCCACCTCAGAATCTTGTTTCGTCTTTCTTAAAGTTTAAATTCTGTACATACTTAACTTTTCCAGTAAAACAGTATCAATCAGAAAACGGAAGGATCATATATAGGGAAATAGATATAGCTGTTACAAGTTAATCTCCTGTCCTACTGAAAGTTAGTCACTAAGCATTTATGCTCGTGAAAGGCCTAATAAACTATGTAACAGCCATAAAACTACAAGTATGAGCTCATACATTCTCCAATTATGTAGCTCCAAATCTGCTTAGGTCGGCTCTAGATACAAAAATCTTAAAGAGAATCAGCGTTTCACATTAATTAACAAGTCCTGGAAGTGAGTTCCCCCCCTCCCCCTCCCCCAAAATTGACATGCTAGACCATTACCATTGTCCAGATCACTTTTTTTTTCTCGCTTCCTTTCATTCCTTGTATTATTACATACAACGGATCTCTGTTGCTGATCTTTTTTGTCAAAATACAACTACTAGCCCTTTTGTCACTTTCCCTTGTATAATCATTTTGGCCTTGCTGCTCCAAGTTTATGCTGTATGTAGTCCTTAAGTTATCTTGTGAACTAAATTTGGTTCGTATTTAGTTCTTTTTTGTAGGATTATAGTACATACTGACGTAGGGAGAGGATTGGGGGATAGTCCTGCAAATTTTACTATAAAGTGATTTTAAAAAATAGACCGTACAATTACTTTAAAGGATTAAGTTGATAAAATGAAAGAACATCCTACATAGTCCAGTAATCATAATCCTTGCAAAGACGATTGTGTTAGTTTCCTATCATGTCAAGGATTTGCTCTGTAGAAACAGGCCTTGTACTGTTGTAGCAATGATATCTTTTGAGTATCAATTAGGAACACTTGGCAATTACAATGCAACCATTGCCAATGTAAGCCTGATACCTTTCTGTAATATGTAGGGGTTATATGTGCCTTTAGACCACTACATTATACTACTACATATATCATTTGGCAAACGCTTGTGAAATTGGGAAACTGTCTGTACTTTTTTTGCATCTGTTATAGCTTGAAATTGATCAGCTGTGCCTCGTATATCTCCAAGTTGACCAATTGTCTGGTAATTTTTTCTGTCCATACCAGGTTTGGCATTCCACCCTCTAGATGGAATAATGCAGGCACTGCCGCATGTCATAGCACTCTTTCTTGTCCGAATGCATTTTAGAACACATATAGCCCTTTTGTTCATCGAAGGCATCTGGACAGCAAACATTCATGACTGCATCCATGGTAAATTGTGGCCTGTTATGGGTGCTGGTTATCACACTATACATCATACTACTTACCGTCATAACTATGGCCACTACACTATATGGATGGACTGGATGTTTGGCACACTTCGGGATCCAGAAGAAGATGAAGCTAAGAAAATATGATGCCGGTTGATTCATTTGTTCTGGTCAAGTACAGTGTTCAATTTCTTTAATTTAATAGCCTTATTTTTCAGTTTGGGCTGAACATGATTGATGTTTGTATGGTCATGTACATTGATTTTATTGCTAGTTTTTCATACAAACCATGCACCTGATAGAGTTTTAGGAGACAGGAGGCCTTTGTTCCTCATATTAAATTTCTACCAGTCTTGTACAATTTGATTGTTATCATACCGACGTTAAGTGTTATAACAGAACTCGATGAATTTAAACTTGGGCCATTCGGGGCTAATATCGTAGCTTGTTGCTTACTTGCCTTCCACCTTGTTGTACAATACAATGAAATTGGCCAAAATTACTGAAAAGAGTCTGTCCTCACATCACCCCCATCGACTAAGAATAGCTTTCGAAAAATTCTAAAGTGTGGTCAGGATTCAGGAATCTGCATAATTCTTGTGAGACAAAAATAGTTTACAAAGATGCACCGAGTCTTTACACGTTTTATAGTAGACACAGGCCAAAATATATGACATCCCCGAGAGACTACTGAGTTTTTTCACACTAAACGAGAGTCAATTTTACACGGGAAAAAAAATCGATACAGGAACAAAGTCTATATACAGTGGTCCATATATATCTTCAAAACATACAGATTTTTTGTAAAGAAACTATGGTGTAAATCACACTAAACCTTTAAACTTGAATATAAAGTTGACTCATCGATACAAAGTGCTAATTATCACACTTATCACATGAGAATCACCATACCAGGGCCTTTTTTCTCCTAAACATATCAACAAGATCGGTGCTCATCCGTGACTTCTCAGGCTTGTATGATTTCTTTGATTTCTCCAGTCGACTATCTAAACTGTTCCTAGAGACTTCTGAAAGGTCTGGTTTCAGGTCAAATGTGTCTGCTGTACCACTTTCAGATGCTTTACTTGGCTTGTCAGAATCCACTGCAGTTTTCTTAGTACCATTTGTGGCGGATTTTGACTTGTTAAGATTCATCACAAATTTTTTAAGATGTTTAATGAACTCGGGATAGAGCTCCAGATTGCAATGCCCACCACCATTAACCCATAAAGGTTCATACTTCTCCTTACAAAGCTCCCACAGCTGCTTCCCATGAGAACAATCCACAACCTCATCTGCAGTCCCCTGACATAAAACATATTTCACACATTTCCTCTAGGAAACTACTCAAAGCCTGAACCCAACAAATGCAGCATGGAGAAATTTGATTTCCTCAAGTAAAAGAACTGATGTCTCTAAATAATTTACAATTAATTCTACATATTTTTTTAGCCATTGCAGAAATTAAAAAAATGGCATAATATTCAATTTAACTTGGATGATTAAATTTCTTCGTTTCCATAATGTCTCGTAAAAAGGTTTTCAGAAAGTTCTCGACATAAGATCCTTTTCTTTTTAAATTTGATTTTCAAATTTTCTTATATGCTGCAAAGATCTAAAGCAGACTACTGCACTCCTAATCAGCATCACTATTTCTACAATTGAAAAGTAGATAAGTGGAATTTAAAGTGTAGAGAAGATTCAACTCACATGTATAACAAGGACAGGACAGTTCACCATGCCAATTTTGTCAATATTCTGAAGTAACCAAATACGAGAAAGTTAGTATACGTAAATAAAGACAGGCAGAAGAAATTTACTAGGAGTTTGACATAACCTTGTAAATGTCAAACCAATACGTCCGCTTGACAGGATACAATACCCTCAACCCAGATAATATTGGACTATGCAGAACCACACCTCTCAAGTTGGGAGAATGTGATGCCAGGTCAAGAGTTGGACCACTACCAACGGACTGGCCATATAAAATTAGTTGTTCGTCACTTACTTCATACTTCTCCTTCAGACATTTATATACTGCATTAATGTCTGCATAGGTATTACATTCAGACGGCTGTTGCAATTCAAGGAAAAGAGCATGCTGTTAGTTAAACAAAGAGCAACATTCTTTGAATAATCACAATATCATTTTCTTTTTTGCTAATCTACTAGTAACTAGTGATCACATCTATAGATAGCTGCTCTCGTTGCACAATAACATTTGATTAACCAGTAACCACATTTATAAATAGCTAAATAAATAAGCACACCAATCTTAACAATTATACACTTCCTTAATAAAGACTCAAAGTTGCCTACATAATTCTTTCTGCCAATATATTATGCGAGGTTATACTTGCTAACTTGCCTCCTTGGAGAAGGGGTATCAAACAAGATATATATTTTTAGGACAGTTCAGTGGATAAAATGGTGCATTAAGTCATAAGTAAAAGAAGTAATATATTCTGTACAAATGTATAGCATGTGCACAAAAAAAATCAGAAGGGAGAGCTCAGGGTTAAAGGTCATTAAATTTATATAAGAAAATGCTTATAAAAAATATATATACTTTTAGTACAGTCCAGGAGGAGATAAAATTGGTGCATGGAGTCATAAATGAAAGATGTAGCATATATAATACAAACACATCTTATATGCCTAAAAACCAGATGGGAGCAGGATTGAAGGGCATTCAAATTTGTATAAAAAATTCTTACAAAAACGAACAGATATTTAGAAGAGATTCCCTTCTGTACAAGAAAAACTCAATGCATGGGCAACACTGCTCCATGAGGTGCTAGTTAGTTCTTAATGGTAAGCTGCACTGTCCTTTAAACGAAATGCATTTACCCTTTACGGAGCAGTCAGTGGAAGAGGATTATCTGAATCATCGAGAATGCAACAAGCCTGTACAAATTAAAAAAATTGACACAGATCTAAATACTAATCAGTTTGCGGAGAGTTTAAATGGCACAGTTAGAGAGTTGTGTTCTTCCAAAACACGGATGTCAGACTTGAACAAAACCATGAAGTCGCCTAAATAATCCACTGTTGAATTTTAAACATATCAGACGTTTGCATAATGATACAACTTTAGAAGTATAATACGGATGTTGTAGAGCAAATCTAAATTTGATAATTAAGAGTATATACAACACTTAGTTGTCCAACCTTTCCAGTTGATTGTCCATATCCAGAGTAATCATACCTGAAAAAAAATATCATAGAAGCAGTACCTTATATAATCAATTCATTAGGAAAATGCCAACTTAAAGAACGCATATATGATGCTGCATTGTACTTCTTATAGGTGTGTAGAAGACCTATGCAATAACAAAATTCTAAGATATGATTATGCATTCAAAGGTTCCAGAGGGATGCATGCTCAACACCAAATACATTAACCCATACACACAAAAGTAAGCAAAATTATATTCAGACAACCCACTGTTACCTAATAAGTATATAGTTGATTACCATGAATTCTCGAGAATAACAGTTCTAGAGTATAGGTTATAGCTTTAAAATCATTGTAAACCAGACTAGTAACGAGTCTCATACAACTTTAATGGCCGAATGCACTCATAGTATAATCTAGTTTCCTACATGGAATAAGAATACTTTGAAGGTAAATCAAGCATATGAGTCTATTCAGAATGAAGAACCAGTCTGCAGCATAATTTCCCGAGAAGGGTATATAGTAGAAGTACATATTATACAAACCCTGAAACTGACAAGCAACGATAGTTCGAGCCTTGCAAGTGCATTGAAACCACCATTAAGAACACACTATAACAATCAACCTTTCATTCATTTATTTGGCAAAAAAACCTAAAGCAGCACCGTAAAACATAATTTCTCTTCATAAAAAGAAGCTCACCAGCTAAGTTCCCTAAAATACTTCAGTTACCCTTTAAAGATAGAGGCTTGTTTAAGGATAAAACGCATTTCACAATAAATTGCTGACACATAAATAAAACCCTTATAGTCTAAGTTACTAAATTAAAAGATATCATATTTTCCAGAATTATACTATCTTTATGTACTCAATTAACTCATTTGATTTATTTCTAAATACAGTTCAGTAAACTTTCCAACTCCAGCTGCCAGAGAGTAACATGCAAATCAGCTGGAAAAAAAAAACCGTGCAGCAACTACACATATCTAAAGAAAATTAACTTGCAAGCATTGTAAGCAACCACCCAACAAATTTTCAAGTTAATTCAAACAAAGTATCTTTATCGCTAAACACAATCCTAATGTTCCAACTTAAATTTAACAAGACCGACAACTGAGGTTTAAGATACGTAACACTAATGCACAAGTAATTCACGATAAAATTCCAATTACGCAACCTACTCTAACTATGGATAGTCAACTGCAGAAAGTGACCTCGAAACAACTATAATTCAAACTACACATAAATCCGCAAAACTCAAAATTTCCGATACAATTAAATTCCGCAAGAATGCTAACTAAATCAAGTCCACTTCTTTAAACAATCAATCCAACAAACTTATCCAATTGAAAACACGAAAAATCGGAAAAATTGAAGCAGGGATAAAAAAGTACCCAATGATATTGAGTCGAAGACGGAGGCCCAATTCGACAAAAAGCTCAAACATCTGGCCCAAATCAGCTGCATTTCCATGAGAATAAAGCAAAGTAGCAGTAGCTTTAGGATGCTTTATATACACAGCTACAATATCATTACCACGCCGTGTTCTAAGTTTCAACACGTCCACCTCATCTCTCCGAGGAACTTCGGGAATGAAGAAACGGCCGCCGTCGGAAACCACCGTGTACGACGACGGAGTTGGCGGGAAAAAAGCGAATTTAGCGGCTATTGATGAAGTGATTCCACCCATGTTGTGGAAGATTCGAGATTCATAAATTTAAGTTTTTTTTGGATCTGAGTGGCGGCGGCGCGTGGGGAGCGTGGGAATGGAATATTAGTGTTTTGTTGCGGCGGCGAGTGATGTGCTGAAATAACTACTTTTTATAATTTTTTTGTAATATGAGAGAAAAAAGAAAAAAGTAGTGTTTTATTTTGCGGAAAGACAACTAGTGTAGCTCCTTTCTGTCGAAAAGTAACTACAACTAGTGTGACAACCAAACATTTACCAATTACGCAGTGCTTTATGAATTTTTTTAAATTAATATTTGGAGAATACATTAATTTCAACGTTCCTATTTACTCTAACAAATGCAACTCCTTCGTAAATTACTTGTCAATTGGCTAAGGACTTATCCTCTGTCGTCCAGATTCTGAGTTCGATTATGGCTTACAAATACTCACTTGTAAGATTATAAGTCATATTAGTCAAAAAAAAAAAAAAGTACATCTTCCATTTCAAAATAGATATTAACTTTTAAAAACTCATACATATTAAGATTAGTGAATGTTGATAAAAAAAAAATGTATTAATTATATTAAATTAATATAATATGTGAAATATAGTTGATCTTGGAAATATAAATTAAAGATGTGAAAGAGAATAAAATATATTATTTTAATTGTATTCGGCAGTTACTCCGGTAATCGTTTTGCAACTTCTTTATGGTATTATTTGTTGTGGACAAGTCAATATATCTCTAAATATATAAAGGAAAATTCACGGGAGATTTAAAATCGCTCGAATCATATTTATCTTTTTTTCCAGAACTCTTCTAATTTAAATATTAAAATCAAAACTTCCTTTTTTTCATATCCTAAATTTTAAGTATGGTAATAGATAAGTGTCCAAAAATATGTTAATAAATTCAAGTACAAATCAAATTTTGAATTTAAAACTTCATTCTTTAAGTCTTATTTTTTAAGAAAATACAATCGAAACCTTTTATAAATTAGATAAGAGATTTTAAAAGATCAAAACTTTCTTTTTGAGGTCCTATTTTTTAGAAAAGAAAATTGTTTTTTTTTAATTGGATAAGAGATAAAAATTAAATAGGAAAAATATCTACAAATATGTCAGATATATATTTAAGATATTTAAATCGAATACAAATTTAAAACAAAACACTTTCAACTTCAAAAGTGATTCAAATTCAAATACAAATTCAAAATTTTCGATTCGACAAACGAATTAGTGCTTATTTATATATATATATATATATAGTGTCAAAAATATATATATTTATTACAACGAGTGTCGGTCTAAGAAAACTTAAGAGCGATAAGTATAACGAAAAAGTAAGTAAATCATTTATGTTTAGCCTTCGTATATTTAATTTATATAATAATTTATACGGATCAAACTCTACTGAGAACACTTTTAAGAGTGAGAACACTGAGAACACTTTTTGGTGTAAAGAATACAATATTGAAAAATGTGCTGAACAATTGTTCATAACTTTTAAGGTGTGCAAAACATTTGTTGTAACTGATCTCAGACAAAATTGTTGTCATTGATCTCACACAAAATTGTTCTTATTAGAATAACTTCCATATCTTATATATTTGTTTCTCAAATTTTCTTCCGAAACAAATTTTATTTTTGAGTTCAAAAATTATGTAAAAAGACCGCCGCGAAGCGCAGCTTAGTTAACTATCTTTATATAAAGAATAAAACATGTCGATATTGTGGCGCCTCTCAAATCGCCTCATTCCACTTTCTAATTTTCACAATTTTTCAAATTAATATATATCATAAACTATAATTCAATACTTCATTTTTTAGTCCTATTTTTTAGGAAGAAGAAAAATTGAAACCTATTTATAATTGGGTAGGAGATTTTTTAATATTATTACATATCTTATTCTAAAAATGTATCTATAATTTAATCGACTTGTTTATATAAACGATTAATATTACAAAAAGTGCAATACATCTGCATGTTTGTTTCTGTTTTGTGATCATAATTTTTTCAATTTTTAATGAATACTTTCAATATTTGTTGTCTAATTAATCATTTAATTTGTTTAAATTTTACAAAATTTTAATCACAAGAATGTTAAAAGTATTTCATTTTTGCTATTTTATAATAGTTATCTAATTTAGGTTTGAATTAATTTTTTAATCATAATTATATATACTTGGTTGATATTTGTACGTATAACGATTTTTACAACGTTCATAATTTTTAATGTTTTCAAATTAATCTAATGTTGTTTCAAAAAGGAAAAGGTTACTTTAATGTTTTAAAATTTGACGTTATTATGAGTTTAAAATATTTAGAGAAACATAAGATAATGATGTTAAGGTATTAAATCGTGATATATAGAGTTTATCTTTGTTTAAAGATGTCTTCTTTTAGAGTTTTTTTGAATTAATTTTACAAATTAAACTTTCTTAAGTTCGTAAATTTTAGGTAAGGAAATAATAAAGTTACATATTCGAAATATAAAAGGCACTCAAATTTATAGTAAAACAAAATAAGATGTTATAGCGAATTCTATAATTAAAACTTCAATTTGACATATTCGAAATAAATTCAAAATCATTATAAATAATTCTTGGACATTGAGGTACAATTTTTTTTTTTTTGTATATATTTGTTGTATCTATACATATTTTTAGTCATATATTATTTTATTATAACGAAGATAATAACGTTATTTCGTGATACATAAAGTTTATTTTTGTTTAAAGATGTCACTTTCTAGAGTTTCTTTGATTTAATTTTAAAAATTAAACTTTCTTTTTTAAGTTCCTAAATTTTAGGTAAAGAAATAATCAAATTACTTATTCGAAATTAGAAAAGGCACTCAAATTTATAGTAAAATAAAATAAGATTTTATAACGAATCCTATAATTAAAACTTTGGTTAACATATTTGAAATAAATTCAAAATTATTATAAATAATTCTTGGGCATTAAGGTATATTTTTTTTGTACAATTATTGTATCTTTACGTATTATAGTTTATTTAACAAAATATGATACAAGTCGATATGATTGTTATTGACCCGGGAAGGACAGGAAGACGTGATATAAATTGGTATTATAAACAATTATGTAAATAGTTTTATTTTATTTTATATATTTTAACGGGTGTCAACTTAACAAAGCGTGAGACAAAATCGGTATCAACAATTATATGAATAATTTATTTAATTATAATATATTTTTCTTAAATAATCTTGATTTGAATTTTTTTAAGAAAACATAGTTTCGGGCCGCTGCGCAGCGCGGCTATGTCGACTAGTACTTATATAAAGGAGAACACGGAGACGTTTATGTGGCATTTCTCAAATCGCCTCATTCTATTTTTCTAATTTTATCAATTTTTTTAAATTAATAAATAGAGAAAATTTTAATTAACTTATATTCTTCTAAGCTTACCTCTTAACTTAAATTACATTCTTATTATATTATTCTAAAATTTCTCTACTATATCAATAAACTTTCCTCTTAACTCAAGTTATCAAATTATTATCTTATTATTCTCCTAAAGTTTCTCTACTATATCAATAAACTTTCCACTTACCTCAAATTATCATCTTATTATTTTCTAAAATTTCTCTACCATATTATTATTATTTTAAACTTTACTTTCAAGTCAAATATTAATTATCTCATTTTCTCTTAAACTTTCTCATTAACTCAAATTACCATGTTATAATTTTTTTTTTCTCTATTAGACTATTATTCGTTAAAACTTTTTTTTTCAAGTCAAAGTTCTTATCTTAATACTCTCCGAAATTTCAATTCCTAAAATATAGTTTAAAAAGGAAGTAAATAATCTTATATATACAAGTGTAAATCGTTTGGCTTGAAAAAAAGAAAAGCAATTGTTAGCTAGATTTTTTCATTAGCACTCGTATTTCAAAATCTATTTTGTATGTTATGATAGTTTTGTCACTATTTGTTTTGTTAAATCTTTAAGTGTATGTTATTATTTGATTGGTTTTATGATTTTAGAATACTTGATTGATTTTATGATTTTCGAATGCAGTCTTTTGCCCAGGAAGACGGTTGATGTTGTGGATCGGTTAGTTTTAGAGGTTCGTTTTATTATTGAGGCTATTTATTTAAATTTAAGTAATATATGTTTGTTAATATCATTAGCACTTGTGTTTCAAACTTTATTTTGCATATTATGATAGTTTTGTCACCATTTGTTTTGTTAAGCCTTTAAGTGTATGTTATTGTTTGATTGGTTTTATGATTTTAGAATACTTGATTGATTTTATGATTTTAGAACGCAACCTTTTGTCCGGAAAGAACGGATGATGCTATGGATCAGTTAGTTTTAGAGTTGATTGATTTTATAATTTTAGAACGAAGTCTTTAGTCCGGGAAGAAAGGAGGATGCTATGGATCAGTTAGTTTTAGAGGTTCGTTTCATTATTGAGGCTATTTAATTATAAAAGGTATTTGATATTTAAATTTAAGTAATTTATGTTTGTTATTTTATATCAAATATAGTCAAAACAATATATTAAAAAGCTGTTGTATCGTTATATTTAATAATTTTTTAAAATATTACTATATTGTCACCGCGAATCGCGGCTTTATTGTCTTAGTGTTATAAAATATGAGAATCAGAATCAGAGCTATTCTGGTGATTAATCGAATAATCGGTAATAAATTGGAATGATTAATTGAAAATATTTAAAAAAGTATAAAAATATTTTAATTTATTAAACTAAACTTGATATATTAATTTAAGAAAAAAATATAATAATTAGTTGAATTCTAAAATCGAATCGGCGAACACCTTGTAAAGATTAATCAGTTGATTAGTCAGTACTGTAGATCAATACATTCAAACGACCTACATAGGATTAACAGCGAAATTAAGGAACCGTTTGATTTATGATTAATGAGCCCGATTAACTGGAATTGAAATCTCAAGGATTAATAATTTTTGGATTAGTAACTTTAGTATAAGGAATGGTAACCTCATTTCTCTCATTCTTCACGTTCCTTGAAATTCAATATCATTCATATTCTCATTTACTCTCATTTTCATACCTTTCATTCTCATTCTCGATTCCAATTCTAGACGTCAATCCAAACACCTCCTAAATAACGCAGATCAAAATTTGAAAAACGATCTCGAGTGTTTTGATTTTTTTTGTTTGTTGCCAAATCTCGAGTATTTAAACTTATAACAGCAGGGTATATGTATAAAGTTTCTTGTATATTGGCTGAGGACCTCTGAATGAATTTTAGAACAGCGGCACCAAGGGGTGGTGGCGCAGTTGGCTAGCGCGTAGGTCTCATAGCATAGAGTAATCCTGAGGTCGAGAGTTCGAGCCTCTCTCACCCCATTCTTTTGGCCCTCGCTTTTCGCTTAATAGATGTTTTGTTCCACGGGATTCCAATCAAAGTCCAACACTGTAGCAACCTAAAGAGTTGTGCAATTCCTGTCACTCATGGTGATTGATCTGGCTGGTCCATATGGAAAGTATGTGAACAGACTTTCTGTAGTACCAAGCGATTTAAAGGTTTAAGACTTTCTTTTTCTTTTTTTGACAAAATGCACTTGCATTATGAATTCTACAGATGATAAAATCTGAAGTTGTATATAGCCACTCCGTAAGACTTGACATAGAATATGTAGCCGTGCTAAGTTACGAGCCACAATATTCAGAAACCTATGTGCAAACAAAACACTTCATCAAAGTGTTTAGGTATATCGATACAGTCTTCAACAAACGCAATCTTCAACAATCGCATGAAAATGATTATTTCCCCAACCTCCATTGACTGCATCAACCAGAAGCTTTGCATCACATTCAAACATACATTTACTTCTCCATCCCTTGGTCCAAGTTAAAGCTTCCTTAAGACCTATGGCTTCTGCTTCCCGCGGCTGAAAACTCCCTTGCACTACATTGCTCCTGGCTCGAAGAAAGTTACCCCACTCATCTCTAATAACACATCCCACTCCCACCTGATCAGACCCCGTCATACAAGCTGCATCAGTATTTATTTTAACCCAACCTGCAGGTGTTTACACCAAAAATAGCATATATTGGCTGAGGACCTCTCAATGAATTTTAGTCCAATGCCACCAAGGGGTGGTGGCGCAGTTGGCTAGCGCGTAGGTCTCATAGCATAGAGTAATCCTGAGGTCGAGAGTTCGAGCCTCTCTCACCCCATTCTTTTGGCCCTCACTTCATCGCCAAAAAAGAAGTTTTGAATTTTTGATGTTTGATTTTAGGGGATTTCAATCAAAGTCCAACTCTGTAGCAATCTAAAGAGGCGTGCATTCCTGTCACTCATGGTGAATGATCTGGCTGGTCCATATGGAAAGTATGTGAATAGACTTTCTGTAGTGCTAAGCAATTTAAAGGTCCAAGACTAGATACAGAGTGCTACCTGTACACATGGTGACTGATCTGGCTGGTCCAAGACTTCCAAGTACTAACTAGTCTAAAGTTCCAACTTGATACAATCCTCAAGTAATATACCCATGTGGAAATTTTTGTACTAGAAGAAAAACGTAAGACAGCTTCTTACAGTTCTATATTTGCTCATCCTTCTAGTAAGTTACTGCACGAGTACAAATCCAGATGATCCGCTGATCAAGGACTAAATGTCGCACAAACTAAAGGTCATAGTCTATGCACATTGCACAAAGCTCCAACATTAGCAGGGTCCGGGGTTAAGGTCCAAGTACGCAACAGAAATTGTAGAAACTAAACAAAATAAAAGGAGCACTAAAAACAGAAACTTTTTTCATCACATAATTTAAAACAGAAAGGTACTACGAACATACATATGTTTCCACGAAAATATACTATCCATGTAAATTCTTACTTAGCATCAAACTTACAACCTTTAATACATGTGAATCACGGAGCAAGGTCATTAACCATGTCATGCAGCTTTCTTTCTAATACATCTGAGCATATCTGCCCCATCATGTGATAAAACGACATGAGATTGGATACTTGTTCAACCGACATTTTCTCTATCACGCTCTTTGCTAACCTTTCTCTATCTGCAGTCAACTTCATTTTGTGGTGGTAGGATGAAGAATTTCTCACGGTTGCACCCATCTGCATCAGCCTATTCTCTTGTTGCAAACTTAAAGCCGTGTTTGACTGCAGATAATAAACATAACCAATTCAGAATTTCAGCATAAATATTGGATAATAGAGCTTCTTATTAGAAAAATATCTGGTAATCAATGTATTCACTATCCAGATGCTTGAAGATACCTCCAGAAACTCTGCTCCCGGTTCAAGTTCAGATATTTTAGAAAAATTCCTCTCGTTTCCTCTATCATACAGATTTCGAGCTAGTGAAAAACTCTTTAAGATAACTCTTCTCTTCTTCTCCATTTCTTGGTCAAGTTTGAGAGGTCTCGGCAAACTTGTTGAGCTGTTGAGCTTCTTCTGGTAAGCAACTACTGCCTTTACAAACTCCTGCATAATTCCACGGTGATTTCATATTAAAAACAAGCTCAGCCTTTTTTCTTGTAAAATTAAACTCCCTCAGTTACTATTAAGTAGTCAATTAATCCTTTTCTTTTCTGTATACATATAAATTCATTCTTCAAGGTTTATAATGAATAATACTTGCACATAATGTTTTTTTTTCTAAAATCCTTTTTGGATGAAAATTCAAGTCTAGATTTGCACTGAAAATAGAAGTTACAAAAATATTGTGTGTCAGTGCCTCTTTTAGAAGCCATAAAGTATGCTAATAAACTGAAGGAAACAACTGGACAAGTAAAATCTAACAGACAGTGTACTTCTGAAGTCCTAAATAATAGAGTACAACATAAACTTCATTTTAACTTTGATCTCAAACAAAGATGCCAATGCTTAAGATAATGATAAGCAACCAATTAACTCATTACGCGATAATTTGTAAGAAGGTTAAATTTCGTTTAATAAAACATATGGAAATAACAGAATTAGACTAAAGCATAGAGATTTTTCTTCTTGATGCCTAAACCAGCAAATAGTATTTGACACGAAATAAGGGAACTGTAATAACCTTGTAAGCAGCAGGGCATCCTGGATAATCAAATTCATCCGAATCTGGTTTCCTCATTCGTTCCGGATGGAATTGTAACCCCATAATAAACTTACCCTCTTCTGGATTATAAGCATCAGGATCATAAAACCCTTCAACTAATCCATCAGGTGCAAATGCCATTGGCACAAACCGCTGAGCCAACTTCTTAACTCCCTGATGATGATAACTATTAACCGAAATCTCCATCTTCTCACCATCCAAAGAATCACAAAACCACTCACTCAAAGGCGTATTTTCCACCACCCTAACAACATGCCTATGCCCATCATAATTTTCATAATCAATATGCACCACTCTTCGACATTCCGGACAATTTCTTGTCAATTCTTTCTCAATGTCCTGATAAAGAGTACCCCCACAAGCCACATTCAAAACCTGTGACCCCCGACAAATGCCTAGATAAGGTATATTTCTTTCGAGACAAAGTTTGGCAAGACTTAATTCAATAGCATCTTTTTCTTTGTCAATAAGTGTATCACTTGCATGCAATCTCCTAATCTCTTCTAATTCTTCAAATGATAATCCAGAAGCCTCAGCTTCATAATGAGAAGGATCAATGTCTTCTCCTTCACATAAAAGAACCCCATGAATGGGCTCAAAGCTATGTAACAACATGTGCACCCCGGTCACACGGGGTACTATAACAGGTACAGCACCATAGCCAACAATAAGATCAAGATGATATTCTCCTAATCATAATAAATTATAAAAATCAATTAACTTGTAATGAATAAATAAAAGATAGATTAATTAAATTAGTGCAAAACAAGGATGATGATAATGACGTACCTACAAAGTCTACAAACTTGTTCTTGCGAAGGCTTCGTCTAGAGACGATGAGTACACGAGGCAGAATTACAGAAAGGTCAGCCATGAATTATAATTAGAAATTTTCTATTATTGAATCAATAACCATTTCTCCTTAATCTTTTCCATTCTTGTTAATATTTTTTAAAATTAGATTACTTTTAGAAAAAAACAGATTCTTGATCAAATAAATAAATTATATAATGACCGAAACAAAAAGGATAAAAAGAGTATATAAGATTCCGTAAATATTATCCAGAAGTTTTTATAATTACTTTTTCAAAGTAATAGTTTCACACTACAGTTTCCTCATAATATGTAATCATAATAATATGAGAAAATTGATA
>PHNY01124122.1:1073-11216 GCA_003724115.2 Anethum foeniculum | reverse complement strand
AATTGAATTATATTATAAACTTTAAATAAGTTTATTATATAATTCTAACTTAGTTTATTTAATAAGTCAGTGATAAGTTTATTTAATTAACATATTTGAACTTTATAAATTAAAACCCTAAATGTATAATTATATACATACACATAATTACAGGCTTGAGTAATGACGTTATAAAATTATACAAGGCAAATCTCTACTGTTAAATTAGTCCTGGTGTACACCATGAAGTCAAGCACAGCCAACACCTGGTCACCCATGTCGCGTCCAGGGCCTGCATAACAAAGTTGATGTCGCAGCTTAAACACAGTTTTTTTTCAGCAGTCGCCTCTTATTCTTCTCTGTGTCGCGTCTTGTAACTGGAAGCGGGGTTCCTGTCGCATCTTAAATACTTGGCTGGTGTCGCCTTTTATTTCAAGCCCATGTCTCCTCATGCTTAAATCTTGTCGCGCTTTGGAGAGGTTATAACAGAGGTTTATGTCGCCTAGTGTTCTACCAGTCATGCACGTCGCACCTTAAATCTTATGTAGCTGATCTTTGTCGCCTCCTAGAAGTCATTCTGCAGATTCTAAGTAAAGAAAAAGCTCTAGTCGCCTCTTATATCCCATGGAAATATTTCTAAGGCAAAACAAACTTGTGTCGCCTCTTGAATATTACAAAAATGTTTTTAAGGCAAAAACAAGCCTTGTTGCCTCTTATATATGGATGTGTCGCCTCTTAATCAATGTGACCATATGTCGCCTCTTGGAAATATTATTTCCAATGCTTGGATGTCATGAAGCCACGTCTCCTGCCTCATTTCCCAAGCCACCTACCAGCTATATATCCATCAAATAAAAAATAAAGAAGTAGTTCTTTCTCAGCAGTAAAAGCGAAGCTCTTGAAAATTGATTTCTTGGAAGAATCTTTCGATTTCTTTAAGGAAAATCAAGGGGAAGTGCTGCCCATTTATTTTACACACCGTCAAGTCTTACAAACTTGCTACACTCATTAGTTTACAGCTTTTTTCGTAGTGTTACATCAAGTGATAAGTTGTATTGCTTTTTAGAGTGATAGATAAACACATGTATTCATAGCTTATATTCATAGTTGTGTTTAGTTATTTGGTGCTTTGGTTTTATATCAAAGATTGTAAGCAAAACCTTCGTGGTTATATTTCTTTATAAAAGAATTTAACCCCGGATCTCGTTTGTGTTTGTTTAAGTTTTATTTTTCCGCTGCGATTATCTTTAAAAAACGGACACAAATATATTCACCCCTGTATTTGACTTATGGACCTAACAGGAATGAAATCCAGAATTCAACGAATCATTCTTTACCCACTAACAACACTAGAATTTCTGGACGACACATGTCATACAGTTTAGGATGTTTGATTATTTAAAAAAAATTCTAGATGACAAAGAAAATTGTCTGGATGACGGGATTAAAATTGAATCTAGATTAAATTGAATTACTTCCTTTGACAAAATAAAAAATAAAAAAAATTAGATTACTCACCTCTTTGATTTATAATAATTGAAGTTTATACATTTTTCAAAAATTTGTTTGTATTGACACTTCTGCTGCTAATAATATAATACAACCTACTGATTCATTATGCCATCCTATTTATAAAAGTACAACTAACTCTGCGAGTTTGTTACAAGGAAGAGGCCAGCCGTACATACATCACTAGTTGTACACAACTAAGACCTGTTAATTTTTCACACGACACGAAATTTTAGTGTTTGTGTTTGCATTTTGAGTACATGACAAGAAAAATACACGAAGACGAAATATATTACAGAGATGTAGTATCGGTTTTGTGTTTAACATTTAGGTACACGACACGAAACGAGGTACCCGAAATAAATATATTTATAATTAAATGTTTATTATAAATATGCATATTTATAGTAAAATATATATTTATAATAAATATATGTATATTTATTTTTAAAATAATGCATAGTTTTATAATATTGTAAGTATAAATGACTTAAATGTATATATTTCATATAATTTTGTAAATCTTTTACCTAAAAATCTAATATTTATATTTATTTATTTATATTGGTATTTAATTTAATTTTACACGAAACACGACACGAGAACGACACGAAAACGGAGGTACACGAACCCTAAATGGGTCGGTTTTGTATTTGGCCTTTGAGTACACGACACGAAAAGGTACACGACACGAAATTATATGATCTGAACGAATTGACAGGTCTATATATAACCAAATGATTGTAGATCAGAATAGTCCGTTAGTTACATATTTTTCGATCTCTAAGTAGGGGTGCCCGCGGGTCGGTCGGGTTGGGCGGGTTAAGTGCAAAACCCTCACCCAACCCATTTAGTTCGGTTTTCATAATTTTTAACCCAATTAAGATTCGGTTTAAATTTTATCGGGTTGGGTCTGTTAGAATCTTGGTCGGGTTGGGTTGGTTTGGGTTGGGTAGAATGTAAAAAAATTATTCGTATAATTTCCCTATTGATGTAAGGATATCCCGTTCGCTTTAGAAAATGTCAAGGGTTCGAACCTTGTGTATTAAGGAGTCATTTGTTTTGAACCGAATAGGCCTTAATATGAATCACTAATACGTTGAACGTGTTTAGACACAAATTTTAAGAAGCTAAATTATCCAAATTTTTCTAAAAGATTTTGTCAAAAATCTCGGCCTAATGGTTCATACATAGAACACAAGTTTCCTCACCTCCTTTTCTACAACCTAAACATACTCTTAAAGAACTAAATTAATAAACTCAAATGGAGTAAACTTCTATGCGAAATATCAATAAACTCAAATCATATTATTGCAAGTAAGGGTGCGGGTCGGGTTAGAATGGGCGGGTTACACATAAAACCCTAACCCAACCCAATTAGTTTGGTTTAAATAATTTTCAACCCAATTAAAGACCGGTTTAAATTTTCTCGGGTTGGGTTAAGGTCGGTTCTGGTTGGGTAGGGTAGGTTTGGTCGGTTTTTGGAATTTTTGGGCACCCCTATCTTTAAGTAAAAACACTCATGTATAGTTTTCATTTCTGATAAAAGCTTACTCATGTATAGTTTTCATTTCTGAATAAAAGATTTGATATACATTTTCTCTGCTTCGTCTTTATTGTTGATTCACAAGATTTGAGCTAAAAATCAAAAAAGTAACATGATATCAGAGCTTGCGATGATAATTATGATCTTCATCAATGATTGATTTCGTGTTTCTTCTTCATTATTCATCAAATTCTATAAATATACAAGGTGTTTTCTGTTCTAAACTTCGTATTTTTTAGTTATGCTTCGATAAATCATTTGATAATGTATTTGGATCTTCTTGTTCTTTAAGATTCATGCGGGTTGATTGCATATAAAGAATTTCTTTAAGAATCTTAGATTTGGTCATTTTTCTTGCTTCGAAATGGCCTCGAATGCTAATACAACTATGAATCAGTCAAATATTGATCCATAAAGCGTATATTACATTCATCCTTCTAATGCAAACACGACACAATCCGTTTCTATGAAGTTTAATTTCAAACAATTTTAGTAACTGAAAAAGATCGATGATATTAATATTATCTGCAAAGAACAAATTAGAATTTGTTAACGGAACGCTATATCCACCTAAAACAATTTTGTCATATTATAGTGCTCGGGAGCGTTGTAATTCGTTGGTGATAACTTGGATTTTGTTTAATCTTGATGAGAATATTGTAAAAAAGCGTATTGTTTCTCAAAAGTGCACGATTTATTTGGAAAAATCCAGAAGAAAGGTTTAGTACTTCATTTATTACTGAATTGTACTCGTTGGAGTAGGAATCGATTAAAATTTCTCAGAACAATTAAATTGTTTCTGAATACTACACAAAACTCAAAAAAGTTTTGGATAGCATTGATGATGTTAATCAGTTCCCACTTGTACCTGTAAAAAGTGCACTTATGATATAGGTCGGAAATTTGTGAAGAAACTGCAAGAATAGAGATTATTGTAATTTTTACTTAAGCTGAATGATAAGTGTAGTGCTGTTAGAGGACACATCATGATGAAACATCCTTTACCAACTGTTTCAGAGGCCTACATACTAGTAGCTCAAGAAGAGAATCACAAAGAAATTTCACATTATCTTTGACTACTGAGAATTTGGCATTTGCAGCAGAAAAGAACAATTACAGAGCATATAGTAATCAATAGTCATTTACTCCGAATGTTCAGAAGTTACCAGGTGGAAACTATAGTTCTAGATCAGCATATTCTCCTAGACCAGCCTTTTCTTAGAATTCTGGGCCAAGAAGGTCATCTAAACCTGGAGCAAATTATTTTTGTACCCACTGCAAAGTGCAGGGCCACAACATTGATAGATGCTTCCAGATTCATGATTTTTCCTTGGTTTGAAAGGGTTTAAGGACATGAAAATTGGTCGTACTACTGTTACTGTTGTCTCACATAGTATAATGATCAAAATTCTTCTCAGAATGTGCAGATGGCTAATACTACTGATGTTCAACATGGTTCTCTCACCAATGAACAGTATTCTCAGCTAATGAAATTTCTTAATAAGCAATTTCCTCATACTCAAAAATGAAGATGTTCATAATCGTGCTCTGTTAGCAGGTAACATTTGTTTATTGAGTAGCTCAAAATGTAACTAAATATTGGATAGTGGTCTTACTGACAATATCTGTTAAAATTTGGGATGTTTTATGGATTATGCACCTATCAATGATCTTGATATGCATATAACTATTCCAGATGGGAGTAAAATACCAGTGTTGCATAAAGGAATAATAATTCTTAATGACAAAAAAAGCCTGAAAGATGTTCTACATGTGCCATATTTCTACTTATTTTTATCAACAAACTGTGCAAGGATCTGCATTGTCAAATGATTTATTTTTCAACAGGTGCATTCTCAGAAAGAACCATTGATGCTTCTTGGTAATCTGAGTGATGGACTCTATACTAATTCTGCTAGCAAACTATTGGATGTATCTTCACCACAACACTGTGTCTGCAATATTTCTCTTTCTCGGAGTTTGAATAACACAAAGTTATAGAATATGAGACTTGGAAATTTATCTTTGTCTCAGTTGAAGATTCTCAAAGCTGATTGTAATAATTCCAGTACTATAGTCTACCAAATATGTCCAGCTGCTAGACAATGTAGACAGTCCTTTTCTCATAGTTCTGTTAAAAACTTCTCTTCTTACATCTGAAAAGATGAATAGCCGCTTCACGGAGAGAAACACAGAGTTACTTTTTTGCATTGAGTCTCTTGATCCCAGAATCTCCTTTTCGAGTTTTGATCATGAAAAGCTTCTACAACTTGCTCAATTTTATCCAGAGATTTTTTCTTCGATTGGCCAAGAGTTGTTGAAATATCAATTGCACAATTTCATCTATGATGTGCGAAGTGATGATAGTTTCTCAGAATTTCAAAACATTAAAGAGCTTGCTGTTAAAATGGTCAAGACATGTAGACATTCAGCTTACCCTCTTGTTTATATGCTTATTGAGCTAGCTTTGATTTTACCAATCACGCCAACTGCTACCACTGGTGAGAGAGTGAATTGTGCAGTGGAAGCACTCAAAACTTATTTGTGTAACGGAATGGAAGATGAGTTACTGAATGATAATAGATTGGTAAATGAGTTCTCAAATGATAGCATGCTGGTATACTTTGAGTAGACGATTTTTAGAGCTATGGATGATGAAGCTATTCTGCAGCGTTATAAAAATATGCAAAGTCATTATATTCAGTTGTGATCCATTACCTCTTCAAGCAAGGATAGCTCAAATGTTGACACTTAGTTGTATACTTCTCACCAAAATAATGTCCTTGAACTCACAGCAGGCACTATAAAATAATTTTATCTATAGAAGGGGATTGTTAATAAGACTAGTTGTGTTCACACCCCTCAGCAAAACGGAGTGATTGAACACAAACACCATCATCTATTGGAGACTGCTCGTGCTTTATTTCTTCAGTCTAAGATCCCAGCAAGATATTGGGGTGATAGTATCTTGTATGCGACTTACCTTATTAATCGAATGCCATTGCCAAGTCTCGGTAATGTGTCACCTTATTTCAAATTATACAAATCTGATCCATCACTTGACAATCTTCGAAATTTTGGTTGCTTATGCCATATTTCTACTTCAATTTTCATCGTTCCAAGTTTTCTTCTCGTGCAGATGCTGGAGTATTTCTTGGTTACCCATCTACACAAAAGAGTTACAAAATTCTTAATCTTACAACTAATCAAGTCCAGGTTTCTCGTGATATTATTTTTTTATGAATTTCATTTTCCTTTTCATAAATTGTATGATCTACTCATAAATCATATCTAGATTCTATATTTTTACCATCTGCCACAACAACACAACCTGTTAATTTTGATCACGTCCCTACTCATACTCCTATTTCACCTAATCTTACATATTTTCATGATAATTCTTCACTCGCTCCTAATAATTCACCATCTCTCACTCAATCCTCTCCATCTACTGATTGTCATAATATTGTTCCATCTCCTATGTTACAATCCCCACCTCCACATGTTCGAACATCTACTAGACAATGATTTCAACCTTCATATTTGTAGGACTTTCATTGTCATATTGCTACCACTTCGACTCCTTTCCATAGTTACAATTTTGTCTCTTCTGCAAATTTTTCATTAGTTCATAAGGCTTATATCTCTCAGCTTTGTAATTAAAACGAACCCAAATCTTAAACTGAAGCTTGTAATAATCCCGTTTGCGTCTAGGCAATGAACAAAGAATTGCATGCACTTGATTCTAATCATACTTCAGACCTTGTGCCCTTACCTCCTGGAAAAAAACCCATAGGCTGCAAATGGGTCTATAAAGTGAAACTGAAATCTGATGGTTCCCTAGAACGATGCAAGGTCCGTCTTGTGCAAAAGGCTTTAATCAAAAACTTGGTATTGATTATCAAGAAACGTTTTCTACTGTCATAGAAATGGTTACAGTTCGTTGCGTAATAGCACTTGCTGCTAGTCGAAAGTGGAAACTCTTTCAGTTGGGCATTAACAACACATTCTTAGATAACGATTTGAAAGAAGAAGTCTATTTGCCTTCACATCCTGGTTTGAATGTTCTTTACGAATTTGTTTGTGGGCTCATTAAATCATTATATGGCCTTAAACATGCTTCTCGTGAGTGGTTTGAAAGAAGAAGTCTACATGCATCCACCTCATGGTTTGAACGTTTTCATCAAGTTTTTAGTATAAAAGATTTGGGTATTCTACATTTTTTCCTTGGAAATAAAGTTGGGTACTATAAAAATGGTGTTACGCTTATTCAGATTAAGTTCACAAATGAATTATTAACATAAAACTTCAGCTCTACTACCTTTAAATCTAAAACTTACTTCCACTGATGGGTCCTTAATATCTGATCCTGAAGTTTATCGATTTCAAAATGACATGATTAACTATCTTACTAACACTCGCCCAGATTTGTGTTATGTTATTCAAGTGTTAAGCTAGTTTGTGCACATTCAAGGACTGCTCATTTGGATGCTTTACTTTATACTCTAAAATATATGTCAACTTCTTCTAATCAACTTCTCAAAGCTGCTGATTCATTGACACTCACTACTAGAAAAACAGCATTAGACATCGCACATTAGACATCAGTTAGAAAAACCACTGATGTTAAAAGCCTTTCTTACATCGTCGAATTAAAAAGTGATGTCTATTAAATATCGGTACATCAGTCAAGTACTAAAGTGATGTCTAAGCCCCTTTTTAAAAAAATATATCCCGCTGCCCTTCCCTTTTCTCCCCGCCCTTAGCCAAAATTTTCAATTTTAGTTCCCCCGTTAACATCTTCCCCCTTCCCACTTCAAACACACCCCTGTCCCTCAGTTTAAAATAATAAGAAACAAAAAAACAAAAACAAAAACAAAAACAAAAAACATAAAAACAGATGTATAACCAGTAATCACCATTCAGACAAAAAAACAAATGTTCATCCCCTTTGTTAACCGCTTCTCAAACCAAACCCTAAAAGTTCATTTTGTTTGATTACACCTTCAATCTCTAATTACATCTTTCAATGTCTTCATATTACACTTTTCTCTATCTTTGTTTGTTTTAGTTGTTCGATTTATATACTCATTCTTTTTATTTTCTTCAACATCTTCAGTTTGGGCTTAAAGAGTGTAGTTTGTTCGAGCTTGGAGCTTAAAGATTTGGATCTTGGAGCATGAAATTTGAGCATAATTAGGTATTTTTTCTTAGCTTTGTTTCTATTTTGGGGTTCAATTTTGGGTTTGATTTCAGGGTTCGTTTTTTGGGTTTGCTTGGTTACATATTTGCTTTATTTACATTTTCATCTATAATTCTTTGACTGCATATAAATCTGTGTGTAATTTTATGTGTGCTTGTTATCTGAGACATGTTTTAAAGTGTTTGTGTATAGTCCTCTTAAAAATCTCTAAATGTTTCTATGCTTAAAGTCCCCTGTGAATATGAAGTGTTTGTATATACAACCTAATGTTTCTTCTTGGTCTAACAGAAGCTAAATATCTAATAGATGGAATTTATCACTTGTGAGATTAACTGGTTAAATGCCCTGTTCAAGGTCTTTCTTACGATGCTAAGATTATGTATTTTTTTCAATGATTGTTACATTGGTAGATTAATCCCGTGGACATATAGGGCCAAATTATGTTGTAAAATTTATATATATATATATATATATATATATATATATATTACACCTTCAAGAACATAATAATTGCAAAGAACCAAAAAAATCAGTCGCAATTGGTATTGATTATACAATTATACAAAGCTAGAGCAGGACTCTTGGTGTTAAAACACAAACTATTGCATAAGCTCTGTATACAAGCATATTGTTGTGCTACTTTTCTTTTGACTTCTAATATGATCATTTTGAAGAATTGTGTCGAAATCATGATTAAACATGATTATTTAAGAGTTAATTGCATTTTGTTGTGCTACTTTACTTTTCTTTCCCAAATGTTTCATAGCGGGGGTACAATTGCCGGTTTGTCGATTGCATCATGGTTGAGTTCACTCAAAGCAAAAGTAAACATTCATTTTTTTTTGTCCATTAGACTTGTTAAAAGATTGCTTGGTTGCAGGCCCATTCATACTGTGTATATGATGACCCTGAATACTTCTATGATTATGCCCAAGGCCTACTTGATGGACTCCAAGCTGGTGTTAGATCACATGATATAGTTAACATCGAGAACGTAAGTATATTGCTTATATCAACTGTTGAAATTAATTTATATATTTAAGTCTATTCGAATATATATTAAATATATTGTTCATTACTGTTGACTTTATGTAAATAGTGTGCAACTTGTCGTACAACTACTACATATGTCAAATCTGAATAAATCATATAGTTCATCATTCATGTCTTCACACCTAATCACTGACTTCAATTTTTTGCAGATACTGCTATAATACGAGTTGTAATGTATTATTAACAATATATCTTTTCTTTAAATGCTGCACAGGCCAAAGGAATTGGCCATGCTATAAGTACGACCGAGGAGCTTAAATTTGTCAAAGAAGTTGCTGAGGCCACGAGCGTTATACTTGACCTTGTTTACAGGTTTAAGATGTTTAATATTCTGCATTTAAAAGTTTACAAGTTCTCAAACCTGAATTGTCCATCCCTAAATTTAAATTTGCACTCATATCTTGCTGACGGATAAATTGTGAAGAAAAAAAGGGCTGTTTGTTTTTTGTGAAGAAGTAACTAAAATTTCATAGGTTTCAAGGTCCCGTGGTGCAGAGGGTATATAGTAAGAAAGTAGTATGTGCATATTCCTTTCTTGATTTTTATTTGTAATTATGTTTTCTGTAAACTGTTTTCCAGTTTTCAATTAGAGTTATAATTATAAGTGTGTTTCATTTTTGCCTGTTGGGCTACAGGTTTCTGTCCTTGTGGTGCTTTTAATTGGTCTTTCTGGAGCTGCTCTAGGATACTGGCTTGTGCGAAAGTTTGTAATATCAGAGGATGGAAGTGTGGATGTTGGCATAGCTCAGTTTGTGAAATGGGCCATACGCATTGTTGGCTTTACGTGTGTATTCCAGGTGATTTACTTATGCATTCTATTTTTTAATATTATTGTGGTATATATATTAGATAC
>PHNY01124112.1:32730-43945 GCA_003724115.2 Anethum foeniculum | reverse complement strand
GTTTTTTTTTTTTTTTTTTACGAATAAATTTTGAGATTAATTATATATTGATGAATAATTTCCAAGTAGACAACACAAATATTTAATTATCAATTCACTTATATGTGAAAAATTATATATATAATTTACTGTTATTTCCTGCCCCACATCATTCTGCCCTCCTCCGAAAATACTTGATCTCAATTTTTGAATTGAAGAATAATAAGGCTCGAAAAAAACTACATGTAAAAAGACAAACATGAAAGAGCTACCTCAAACAGTTGATGAAATGAATCCAGCAGACAATGATAGATTACATTTATAAAGTTGACTTCATTGAAACATTTTGGAATAATGAAGTCTGTGTGGAATGTTCTGGAAGTCCCTATGACATTTTCATTGTGAGACATAGAATCGCCAAAAATCATAAACCTGCAAATCCAAATTACCTTAAAAAATTTTCTTGCTTCTATTATATTTTTAGAGTGGGTAGTTTAATATTTTCTGCACCATATGGCTTCACTGAACATGTCATTTTTTCTCATCTTGGTCCAAAAATCTGTAATCTTGTTTCTCATATCTATCAATTGCAGCCCAATACTCAGAATTTCGTGGATATGATTCTTTTATGGAGTAGACACTCTGCATTACCTGCATAAGTAATCATCTATGCAGAGTGTCTTCCTTTTGAGATTCAAGAAGTGATGTTTCTTTGCCCTGTGATTTACTTTTGATGGATTAGCTGAATTAATTGAAGTTGTCGTGTCTGTAAATTATAGACAAGCGTCAAAGATATATGACATTTTCCATATAAAACTTGCAGGCTGGGACCTGAAGATATCTCGAATTCGGCGCTTGCAACTGGCTTTGGACTACCTGAAATTCGACGAGATTGAGATGTAAGAAAATGTAGCAGAAAATAATTTCATATGATTATCTCTTTATTTCTGCTGAATATGTTAGTATCTGATACTTTGAGTAAAATATCTTGTCTGTCCCTTGTTCATCGCCTGGGGAAGTGGTGAACAAATTTGCCATCCGAAATACCTTCTCTGATTGTTTGTTTATAGATACCAAGAACATCATAAATTTTGAGTTTATACTTGTCAGTTAATAGTAGACATGTGACAATAAACATTTTTTCATGTGATCGTTGCTGTAAAACCCGCTGTTACCACTTTAAGAGTCTCCACTTTTTCACTGCATGTTAGCACTCTGGATGTTATGATAGATAACAAATGGCAAAGTTTAATGACAAATTTATTACATTTTCCTGGTCGATATCAGGCTCTGGTTTTAAAAGTTGGGTTTCAGGCCTTTGGGCTACATTTGTTTTCTCTGGGATATAAACATTCACACTCCTGTGGCATCTGTTACACAATGGGATGATTTGCCTATTTTAATATCACTCCGGTTGGTTTTCCTGATTGTGAGAGCCCCAAAGTTTCTTTAAACAGATCAGTGACTTTTTGTGATATATCAGTTTGTGTTTTACTTTGTGAATTTTGATAAGCCTACAAACGTATGACTAAGATTCAGTTAATTGATCACTGCCTTTATTATTTACTAGAACTTAATTTTGTTTTTTATTTGTCATGTTTATTTTTTTAAATGTGCTTTCATCGTCTTTTATGTTCAAGAGTTTTGGAGGAGTTTTGCATGTGTGGCTGTAGTAATTCAGTTGCCTAAAGGATAAAATACATCAATTGTTACTCTTATTTTTGTTTCAGAGGTATTGCTATTGCAATACTAACCATTTACATGTAGTGGCAGTCGACACATGTTAATATCTTGATGGTAGGGTCAATGTTGAGCTTTTTAGTGGCGCCAAAATATTTTAAATATGGTCTGAATAGGGATTCCTGAATCCGGACTCTTATCCATGCCACTGTGTTGATCTCATTAAATCTTCTTTTTGGTATTGAAATACTGTGTACATATTCATTTGCAAATGTAGACTTGCCTGAAATTTAGAGCTCAGCATGTCATTTGAAGTTTTATACTTCAACGGTAATGTAGGTCCAGCAAGATGTTAGTATTGATTGTGCTTTTTGGTGGATGAGCAGTTCATTAGAGAAGCTTGTGGATGTCAATTTGGCAGAAGAAGGAATCCTGAGGATGCTTTTTGTTGCAGCTTACCTGATGTTAGATAAAATTAGTAACGATAATGAGGTTGCTGCCGCGTCGAGGTAACAAGCTTTTTTATATTTATTATGATATATTAGTTAAGGTGATGTAAAGTGTATAGACTTTAAAATATTTGTGCCTGATCTATGTTTTATCTTCCTATTTTCTTACGTCATAATTATTATACAGGCTTTTGGCATTGGCTACCCGCTTTGCGACCAAAATGATACGGACGTATGGGTTGTTGCAGCACAGAAGTGATGACTTCACAATCTGGAGTGTTAATAGAAGAGAGGGTTGTCACTTACCATTGTTGCTGGAGAACGAATACAATGAGAAAGAATACAATGAATTGGGAAACTTCAGAAGCCTTCAGGAAATGGCTTACTTTCTTGAAATCACAAGAAATCTACAATCTCGACTCAATTCTAAAATCAAAAGGCCAGCTCAAAGTTTGGTATGTCTTTTCTTTTTTTCCCTTGGGTAGCTTAAATGTAGTGTGTTGTTATGGATTCTTCTGCTTTATGTTTCAGGTGGATCCGGATGCATCAAATTTAAAGGATACAGATTTATCAAACGATGAATCTGAGCTTTCAATTCTTCCTACAAATGTGTTATCATATGAAATGTTGAACCAGCATGAACTTCCTTTTCCTGAATCTGGTTTAGAATCTAGTGGTGTAAAGAAGCTAGCCTCGATGCCTGCTCACCCCTTGGAGACGAGAACACATATAACCTCTGAACAAACCAGTGGATCAACTGGATTTGAGTCTGATATAATTGTGTCAGATAGAAAAGTTTTATCCTCTGAAAATACGAAGGATATGATTGCGCGTTGGGAAATGGATAATTTGGACCAGCGGAATGTTGTTGAAGATGCTCTACTTTCTGGCCGTCTTCCTCTAGCAGTTCTCAAATTGCATCTTCATCGATTGCACAATTTGATCGGTGACAAGGAGCCTCACGATACTTTTAATGAAGTCCGTGAAATTGGAAGAGCTATTGCTTATGATCTGTTTCTGAAGGTATTTTATTTATAGTTGCATACATGAAGTAAGGCCATGCTTCATTTCTAATTTATAATAATGTCTTGTAACTATAGGGTGAAACCGGATTAGCTGTAACAACATTGCAAAAGCTCGGGGAGGATATTGAACTTTCTCTTAGACAATTAACCTTTGGCACTTTAAGGAGATCACTTCGACTGCAGATAGCTGCTGAGATGACCAAATATAGTTTTATCGGACCATATGAGGGAGATATATTGGAGAGGATGTCACTCATTGAGGTTGGTATAACTAAGCATCACATGATTTGCATATCAATTTTTGTAGTTTCTATATAATATATTTTTATCTGACATGGTTGTCTCTCTGAAAGAGGGTCTACCCTTGCAGTAGTTTCTGGAGAACGTATTCTGGCCGCAAGGAAGTCTTCTTTCCAGTGTTGAACATCAACTCACCTGAAGAAATTAGCTTGCATCTATTGCATCCCGCAGTTGATAACATTGTCATTGTCTGCGGTGAGGTCGATGGGGCTGTGTTGGGTACCTGGAATGATGTGAGTGAACATCCTATTGTTCCTGTGCTTGACGATGATAGTGCTCATTCTTGCTACTGGGCTGGAGCTGCTGTTTGGTCTGATGCCTGGGATCAAAGAACTGTTGATCGGGTAAGAAACACATGTTTTTGTTTTTTCCTTGGTGATTTTTAATGAATTTTGAAAATATCTCTATTTCAGAACTAATCATCAATATACTTATTCTCCTAAAATTTCTCTTCAAGTCCAATTATCATATTAATATTCTCTTAAACTTTCCATTCAAGTAAAAATTACCATCTTAATATTTTCCCAAATTTCAAGTCGTAAATTTTTTCTTAAAGTCATATTACCATTTAAATATTGTTCTAGACATTCTTTCCATGTCAAACTTACTATCTCAATATTTTCCTAAGCTTACCTAAATTTTAAACAATAAAAATTAGATGTTTTAATTTTTAATTTATTGAATAAGTAATAATTGTACAAAAGTTATATAGTAGTTATAAATATTTCTTATTATAAAATAAAATAATATTAAGATGTCATAAATTAAATTAGTTTTTAAAAGTATATAATTAACTTTCATTATATTTTAAAATTGATTATTCATTAATATATGATATAACATGTAGTCGCTCATTGGAATTAAACATGTTTAACGATTGGGCGGTTTTTTAGAATTCAATATTTATTCAAAATTTCAGAATGATGGAGATGAAATATGAAATCCAAAAAAAAAATCATAATATTATTTTAGAAATATATATATTTATTTTTTTTAAAAATGCATGTTTGTGTAATAAGCTAGAAACTTATCAAGTTAAAAGAGAAAAAAAGAAGCTTAAAGTGTCAAAAGATGGTGCAAGGTACTTTTCAGAACCTATTTTTATGTGATAAAAGTTATTATGATTATCACATGTACAACTTATAGATTATAATTTTTTAATTTTTATAAATTTTATAGGGTGAAAGCCCTAAATAACCATATGGCCCAAAATACCCACCGGCATTTCAATTGGCCGAAAATACCCACCAGGCGGACTAGTATCCCACTAGATACTCCATTTCCAGTGCAGTATATGATGATACTCCTTTGCCAGTGGAGTATTAGGCCTTTTACTCCTTTGCCAGTGGAGTATCAGTTTTCCTGTGGATTGGAGTAGCAGGATTGGAGTAACAGGTGGGATACTCCTTTGTCAATGGAATATTATCTAAAATTTTAAAATTATTGAATTAAGGTCCACACTTTAATTAGGGATTTTTTATTCATTTTTTTTTAAATATTTCTAAAACCCAAATAAGGAATTGTTGAACCCTAAAATAAAAAACTGTAGAAATAAGGTCCACGCTTAAATTTTAAATTGTTTAATTAAGGTACACACTTAAATTAGGGTTAAAGGCCCTAACTCTAAACCCTAAATAGATATGCCTTTTATTCATTTTTAAAAAATATTTCTGAAATCCAAATGGGGAATTTTTGAACCCTAAAATATTAAAAATTGTAAAAATAGGGTCCATTAAATTTTAAAAATTGTTAAATAAACATTGAAATATTTTAAAAAATGAAAAAAATTACTTGATGCTCCACTGACAGTGGAGTATCATGCTCCACTGACTATCATGCTTGATACTCCACTGGACGTGGAGATACTCCACTGGAAGTGGCGTGTCATCCCGATACTCCACCAGAAGTAGTGTCTAGTGGGTACTTAGGGCCGCATTTTCATATCTGACAGGGACCTAAAAAAAGGCATAAATTGGTCATTTTCTTTTTTTTTTATAAGTCATAAGTTACCCATGACAAAAGAATTATCCAAACATATACGTACTTAAAATTAAAATTTTCACCTTTTCAATTTTCAACTTAAGCAACTTTATGTCATAATTAATTTTTTTTTGAGTTTAGCTTTTTAAATTAACCAGTTTTCGAAATTTATGGAGTAATTACCATCCAATTCGCAATTTTACTAGGTATATAATGCAAAGATTATTATTATTGTTGTTGTTGTTGTTGTTGTTTGGTCGTTGTTGTATAAATATTTATTGTTTTTAAGAGCCTGTTTGTGTAAGTTTGAAGTCATGGATTTAAAGTGATTTTTGACTTTTAAAAAATGCATGTTTGTGTAATTAGCTAGAAACTTATCAAGTTAAAAGAGAAAAAAAGAAGCTGTGTCAAAAGATGGTGCAAGGTACTCCCTCCATCCCATTTTAATAGTCCACTTTTAAATTTCAAACATATTAAGAAATAGAAAATGTAATGTTATTTTTCTCGTTTTCACACAACAATACAACTTAGATTTTACACACAATATTAATTACACGTACTCCAAGAGGTAAGTAAGTCTATATATATACATAAAAGGCATAAAATACTGTGCATTTTCAATTCCTATGCAAGAATATTTATGAAGAGGGTTTTGTAACTTAATTTAGTCAATATTGGAACTATAAAATTTGCATGGATTAAAGAACATGACAAATATTGTGGGATTTTTTTCTTTTGCAAAGTGGACTATTAAAATGGGATGGAGGGAGTATTTTTCAGGAGAACCTATTTTTATGTTATAAAAGTTATTATGATTATTCACATGTACAACTTATAGATTATAATTTTATAATTTTTATAAATTTTAGAGGGTGAAAGCCCTAAAAAACCATATTTTAATAAGCATGGCCCAAAATACCCACCGGCATTTCAATTGACCGAAAATACCCACCAGACACTCCATTTCCGGCGGACTAGTATCCCACTAGACACTCCATTTTCAGTGCAGTATAGGATGATACTCCTTTGCCAGTGGAGTATTAGGCCTTTTACTCCTTTGCCAGTGGAGTATCAGTTTTCATGTGGATTGGAGTAACAGGTGGGATACTCCTTTGTCAATGGAATATTATCTAAAATTTAAAAATGATTGAATTAAGGTCCACACTTTAATTAGGGATTTTTTATTCATTTTTTTTAAATATTTCTAAAACCCAAATAAGGAATTGTTGAACCCTAAAATAAAAAACTGTAGAAATAAGGTCCACGCTTAAATTTTAAATTGTTGAATTAAGGTACACACTTAAATTAGGGTTAAAGGCCCTAACTCTAAACCCTAAATCGATATGCCTTTTATTCATTTTTAAAAAATATTTCTGAAATCCAAATGGGAAATTGTTGAACCCTAAAATATTAAAAATTGTAAAAATAGGGTCCATTAAATTTTAAAAATTGTTAAATAAACATTGAAATATTTTAAAAAATGAAAAAAATTACTTGATGCTCCACTGACAGTGAAGTATCATGCTCCACTGACTATCATGGCTGATACTCCTCTGAACGTGGAGATACTCCACTGGAAGTGGCGTGTCATTCCGATACTCCACCAGAAGTAGTGTCTAGTGGGTATTTAGGGTCACATATTTCATATCTCAGAATGGGTATTTTGGGCCAGGGACCTCAAAAAAGGCATAAATTGGTCATTTTCTCCTTTTTTATAAGTCATAAGTTACCCCTGACAAAAGAATTATCCAAACATATACGTACTTAAAATTAAAATTTTCACCTTTTCAATTTTCAACTTGAACTTTATGTCATAATTAATTTTTTTTGAGTTTATCTTTTTAACTCTAATTCATATGTCAAATAATAATTATGACATTATAAAAATAATGTTTTAACATGTTTTTTTTGTTGTTGATTATAGAATCACTGTATTCCAATTTAATTGTAAAATTATGTATTATTCTTACCAAATCATTATGTAAGAATAGTATGCTAAATATTTTCTTTTTATATATTGTTTTTTAGATATTAGGAATAATGATAATAGAATAGATTCTCGGCATGTATTTGTTAATAGTTGTATTATAGAATAATAGATTACAATGTGAACATAGGTTTATATTTTATAGAAACAATTGATATGGAATGATTAATTTGAATATTATGTGAATGACTATACAATGTTTATATATTTTAAAGTTGTAATTTTTATAGAATTGTATTAGAATTTTAATAAGAATTTAGTGGAAAAAGAAGAGAAGGAAATCATCATTAGTATATATATATATATATATGCATTTATAAATAGTAGCTAGTCGTAATTTCATGTCGGTCAGCATGGTCACATCTGGTTCATATCGTTATTTATATAAAGTATGAAATCCTTGAAGTTCAGTAATGCAACTGAAACAATTGAACTGTGTAGAAATAGTTAGAAGATACAAGTAATATCATCCCCAATCTTCAATAACACTATATAGTATATGCATCAAAGATAAATCTTTGTTTCATTTATTCTTTTGCAGCTCTTTTGAATTTGTAAGTGTTATCTTCTAGAAATTGTAACAATTACTTTTGGGAATAAATTTTACAGTTTTTCTTAAAAGGTAAGTTTATAATAATATGAGATGCCATAGTCTGTGAAGTGATTGCCATATCTCACTAAATTCATAGATAATTCTCTATTATACTGATAATTTATGTACATTACCTTTTAAGCTTAGAACTGGAAGTTAAAAGATTTCTCTCACAGATAGTGCTGGGTCAACCATTTCTTATGGGTGTTAATGTGTCATGGGAGTCTCAAATTGACTATCATATATGCCACAACGACTTGGTTGAAGTTTCTGAACTCCTTGACGTAATCCCATCATATTTATTTTCTAATGGGACCATTCGAGTTAGTTTGGATGGTTTTCACCCTACTTCAGCTGTTGGATATAGTACAGAGTTCAGTAAATACAATAGCTACATAAGCTCAATTGAAGAGTTGGATGCTGTGTGCATGGACATTCCAGATATTAAGGTTATCAGATTTTCTGCATATAATATGTGCTCCACGTGGATGAGAGCACTTGTAGACCAGCGGCTTGCCAGAAGACTTATTTTTTCAAAGGAATACTGGGAAGGAACAGCAGAGATTGTTCGTCTTCTAGCTCGGTCAGGTTACATTACTAGCACATATGAAACCTCATCGTTAGATGATCCCATCGAGGGTTCATCAGATCCGAATATATTAAGTTTTAGTGGAACAGTTCATCCTGGAGCAGCCCAAGCTTTGCATAAAGTAATTTTACATAATTGTGCTCAATATAAGTTGCCTAACCTCCTGGATCTTTACCTTGATCACCACAAGTTAGCTCTGGATGATGCTTCTCTCTGGATTTTCCAAGATGCAGTCGTAAGTTCATTTTGCTTATTCAGTTTTCATTTAAGTTTCTAACAGTATTTTGCATTTTGGTACCTGTTTCTTCTTGTTATATTGAACCGTAAACAGATAACCTATATTATAGCGCAGTACTTAGTATTAAGTCTCACAGGATGTGGTATGTCATGTCAGAGTTGATATCTGTATGTATCTAGTATTATCCATGAATATGGCTTGACCATATTATAAGCATATATGTCTAGTTTGCATTGTTGAAATTAAATCAGGTATGACATCGATCAGACTTCGGAGCAATACTTATTCATTAGATATACCTAGCAAGTGTCTGGTAATACTTACTTAAACGTAATCACTTGGTACAGTGTCTTCCTAGGATATTTTTAGATGCAGTTGGAAGGTTGCCCAATTACTATCATGGACTAGGAGGCTAGAGACGATATGCATAAGTGGTCACGCACATATCTTGCATATGCATGGATTGGCTTAAGATTTAAACTGCATGATAGAACTGCTATTTGTTTGTATGGAGAATTTCCAAAACATTAATATAAGTTACTTTTTGTTGTCTCCGTGTGTGTGTTTGTGTGCGCGCGGGCACGTCTCTCTCTATATATATACATGTATATATATATATCATTGAAGCCCAGTCCTTTGAATAACATTTATTCAGCTTAATCCTATGCAGTCTCTTACAGTAACTTTTCTTAACTAAATGGGATATTGGGACAGTTATAACGTATACCATGTTAAGTTTGACCAGTTAGCTTGTTAGAATATAATGTAAAAGGTTTGGCTAGCTAATGGCACATTTGTAGCAAGCATTGGGGAAAAAAGATAATTTATCATGATCATAAATGCAGCATTAAGCCAAAGTAATTTTACTTTTTCAAGTTGTTTGAAATGATGTATGAGTTTAGGATCTTTTATACCAATAGCTGAATTAGATATACATATTCTTTTTTGAGAAGAGTTACAACTTATCCTATTCTTCTCTATATTATATACTTTGAACAAAAGTTAAGTACGTTTTTTCATTGTGTTATACAGGGAGATGATCAAAGGGATAAGTGGTTGATCTTTCTAAGAGTTGAAGGGCATGAATATGATGCGTCATTCGCAAATGCCCGTTTGATTGCATCAAAAAATCTGGTTCCTGGTAACAGTCTCGGTGTTTGTGAGATTGACGACATTATCCGTACTGTTGATGACATTGCTGAAGGAGGAGGTGAGATAGCAGCTTTAGCAACCTTGATGTATGCGCCTATACCTTTTGAGAACTGTTTATGCAGTGGAAGTGTAATGAGACACTCTAGCTCCTCAGCACAATGTACACTGGAAAATCTTAGACCAGCTCTCCAGCGGTTCCCTACACTGTGGAGGATGCTCGTGACAGCATGTTTTGGGCAAGATCCAACTTGCAATTATTTGAACCCCAAAACAAAAGGTGTGATTGTATCGTCCGTCTCTCTTTAAATATTCTGATGTATGTATTATATCTCAAGTATATCTTCTCTGGTGTTATGTGTAATTGGTTTGGTTACTGATCATATGTACAGAGTTTGTCAGTTCTCAGTTATCAGACTATCTGAACTGGAGGGACAGCATCTTCTTCTCATCCGGCAATGACACTTCACTTCTACAGATGCTTCCTTCCTGGTTTTCCAAGTCTGTTCGCAGATTAATTCAACTTTATGTTCAGGTTAACTGCTAATATCTTATAATTTTTTTACTGTTATTCAGCTTCCTAGCAACGTGATCATTTATACTGGCTGCATCTTTACTAATAGGTCTGGTCTATCGAGATCTTTAGGCAATATATTTGTAGTCTGAAAGTTGTAATTTTTTATCCATTAACATTCCGAATTGTCCATTATTATTGTGCTTTAATCTACAATGCCTTCTACTGCAGGGTCCTCTTGGGTGTCAATCATTATCAGGTCTTCCCAGGGGAGAAACTTTACCAGTTAAGGATATTGATTATTTAGTTAATGCTAATGAAAAAGCTGACACTAGTGCCATGACCTGGGAAACTGCTATCCAGAAACATGTCGAAGAGGAGTTCTATGCTTCATCGACTGAGGTAAAATCGATTCAGAGACCTAGTAATTACCCAAAGACCTATATGCTGTTTGTATCGCTTTGCAAATTTTTATTTTTACATGAGCTGCTGGGAAGTAAGTAATTGTTTGAAGTCCTTCTGTACTATATTCAGTTTTAAAGTACTATTATAATTTTTGATCTGTAGTATCGTGCTATATTTTTGCAAATTTGTAATATAGGAATTCTAATCAATCTCTATTGAGCAATCAAATCCCGTTGCTGCACGATCGCATTATTCTTATTTAAAGTAACATCTCTGGTTTGTTTTCAGGGTTTAAACAAGTATGCTTTGTAATTTTTGCATCTCTCTC
>PHNY01123822.1:1148-13604 GCA_003724115.2 Anethum foeniculum | reverse complement strand
TTATTTAAAACAACAGTGCATTGCACGAATTATAAGATAGTACGTAAACAAAATCAACAAATATGAAAAAGAAGATGTTATTGTATAAGTTGCAATAATAATATCAAATTTTATTCTCATGTGGCACATACATATTAAGTGCATGGGTATAAACTTAAGTGGCATAGTAGTATAAGTGGTATTGGAGTGTGCCATTTAAATGGCTAAACTTAGGTTCAATTGCTCTCAACAACATTTTTTTTTAAAAATATAACAAAGACATGGGCAAATCTGTCATTTCACAAATGAATAAAATGTCTCACTAATTTTAAACCCATGTTGGGCTATTATATATAGAAAGAGATTAATCTTAGCTTTAAAAGCTTTTTATATTAGGAAGTTTCATTTAATATTTTGTTATGATGTTTTGGATTATTGTCAGATTTTGATTATATGTTTGCTTCATTTGTGGAGTGTTTCTGGCATAATTATTGGAAAGTTGTTTAGATTTTGATTGTATGTTTGCTTCATTTGTGGAGTGTTTCTGGCATAATTATTGGAAAGTTGTTTAGAATGAGACTTTTATTCTATCATCAATTGTTGCATTTAATTTTCTACATTTAGAATGATATGTTACAAATATTATATTTAAATAGTTTTATTCTACTTTGAATGTATTTATTTCATAAGCCCATATTTGATTTTCTGTTTTAAACCTTGATTAAGGTAATCTAATTACTCTGATTTATCTTCATACTTAATTTTTATTTTTGTATCATTTATTGGTGGCCTTGTTTGATGAAATTTTGTACCATTTTGGTTGGTCATTTTTGATGACTTATATTCTGGACCTTTAAGAGGCATTTAAGTGCCATTTGTGGGCTTGTATATACTATACATAGTTTTTGAGTTAAATATTTTTCTTTACTTTTGAGTTTAACATTTTATATTGCGTAAATTATGATGACTATCAATGGAGTTATAAAACTATAAATTAAATTTTAACAACTAAATTCCAGTTTAATATTTTATTTGTTAATAATATATATATATATATATATATATTTGCTTATTAATATTTATATGCTACCTGTATTTGTATATTACGAATTTTATTGTTTTATTATCTTATAATTTAAGAATTATGGTTTATTATCAATTTTAATTATAAAATAGTTAAAAATATTTGTATAATTTTTATATTTTTTAACATATCTTATATTTATCTTACTTATATATATATATATATATATATATATATATATATAAATACTTATGTTACTAAAAAATATTTTATCTGATTTAATTTATCATTTAATTATATATTTTAAATTAGTATATAACCAAAGAGATCCCTTTGGTTAGATTTCGTTATTCTCATATTAATATTATACTCTATTTTATTTACATAGTTAATATAAATTGTTAAGTCTTACTCTTCGGATTCTCTGGGGTAGTAATTTAATTTTGACTTTTATGACTTTGCTAGGTTACTTTCTTCTATTATTTGATATTTCAGGTGTGGTGGTTAGATATGATGCTAGTTGTATTATTTGATATTTCAGGTGTGGTGGTTAGATAAGATGCTAGTTGGACGAGGATCAAAAATAGTTGATTGGATCAGTCAAGTAATCAGCTCGAACACATACTACAGATAAGTTGTCGTGCTATTTTTTCGTCTTTTTTCGGATGTTCTCTTTTCAGACCTTAAGACTTTATTATCTAAACTTTCAGGGCCATCATGCATCAGTTAGATGATAAATTTTATTGTATGAAAGAAACTTCTTTCTTTTATTGTATCTCGGTACAATTTATATACAAGAATGTATTTCTCTGACAAAAAAAACAAAACTATACATAACTAATATTACTTCTTCTATACATAACTAATATTACTTCTTCGAAAAAATGTGCAATCCTGATAGAGGATATTAATTCCATGACATCTATCAAGTATCTCCTTTTTATTTACGTCTTATTCATGTAATACAGTCCTCCATTGAATTGCGAAACAAATTATCCGTTATAATCTTTCTCTCAATTGAGTTTCTATCTCTCTTCTTGTATTATTCTTTTTAACGAGGAGTGATTTATTCCAAATTTGAAGTTAATTTTCCCGAATCCAATTGTATCCGCGAAAAACAAAAGAAGAAATTCAGAAGAACTCATGTGGAAAATATAAAAAAATAATTGAAAAAAAAAAAAAAGAGGATCAGGGGGGTTTGCTTAACGGGAAATTCACATCCCAATCCAGTCAATCAATCGTAATATCATCATCTTCTAGTCTTCTACCTATTTTTCAAAAGCAGGGGCAAGCATAACAAAACAGAGATTATAAAAGGAAGAAGATGAATCTGCAAACCAGTTCTATATTCTCCAGTCACTCCATACATTCATCCATCTTCCCCATAACAATAAAAATAACCAATCATTCTTTAACACCAATCCAATTCCCCCATAAATCATCATCACAATTTAATCCAAACACCACCACTCTCAATCATCGCCACCGTTCTTTTTCTATTTTCTCTTCAGTGGCTTCTCCAGCAGCAACTCAAACTGTAACAACCAACACCAAACCAAGTCCAGCTGAAGTTTCTAGAACCATAATGGAGTTATCATCTGTAGCCACTCTTTCTACTTTGAGTCCTGATGGTTTCCCTCTTGGTATCGGGGTTCGATTCGCTGTCGAGCCTGAACAAGGCACTCCCATTCTCTGTTTGAACCCCTCTTTTTTTCCTGCTGACTCTAAATCTAGTCTCCATGTCCAGGTATATTATCATATATGGTTGTACATGTTTAATTTTATTTGGCAAGTATTAAAATGACAGTTTAGTATTCTTTTGAATTTAGCTGGAGCAATGTGGATTGAGGACTCCCCAGTGTACCATTCAGGGCTGCCTTGCCAAACCCCAAGATGCATCTATGCTTAAGGTCATTCTTTCTTTATTTTTACCTTCTTATACCCGTGTTACCTTTTCTTTCCTTTCCATCCAAGTTACTCGTTACGCAACTAATTAATTTTTTTAAGTACTACCACAATGTTAATAGAAATGACTCCACATACCAGAATTTGGGAGTGCCTGAATATGCCCTTATTAACTGAAATTATACGATACACATTTTCATCCTCAACTGTGTAGTTGTAAGATGTGAATCTTCCTTACGTGTATTGCCCATTAAAGCTTCAATAATATAGACATCTTAGATATGCGCAGAGTCAACTAAATGACTTGATATGCATTTTGAAAATGCACATCTCACTACTGGCTGTTTAAACTGTGGTATTTTAGTAAAGCTTTTGTGAAATTGCAGTAAAATGGGCCAAAGACCCTTACTTGTTTGTACCAACTTCAATTAAGAATAAATGGGTTTTGTTATTCATAACCCAAAGTTTAAAAGTAGTGCCAATTCCAGAAAGCTCTTAACATGATTATATTAGCAAGCTTATACTTTTAATAAACAAGTACAGCTTGATTAAACTCATCTTAGTGAGTTCCTCAAAATGCGAGAACAAGGATTCAAGATTATAATTTTTTTGATTGAAATAGAGTCATTTCCGTATTTACAAAGGTGGGATGATGCAACAAGAGGAGCGACTGTGATTGTTCAATCTGCATCAACATTATATTTTTCAATCTTTCGAAATTAATTTATAGGTGAGATGGAAATCCACAAATCATTGGTCAACCAAATATGCAGATAATTTTATACTCAAACAATAATATGTCAATTTTCTAATCTTCTGCTCTTCAAATTTTAATGCTTGATTTTTTAGGACCCGTTGCACTACAAAAGTATCAAAATAGAAGTTCATAACTCTAGTACAGGAGTTACACATTTGCTTGTTTTGGCTAGCGAAAAACTATTTCCCTTTCTTAGTATCTTAGTGAGTGGTCATAACCGCAGAAAGCCACTTAGTGCAAGAGTGGGCTACAGTCCATAGTTACCCTGAAAGAAGTTTGCCTATATTTTATTTTTCTTACGAGTTTTGACATGTGTTGGTGCTAATATGGAGTAATGTAATATGTAATCTAGATAAATTTATAGATATTTTAAGTAGTTTAAAAATATGCCAGTAACTTCAAATTTCCCTTTTCTGAAAAGGCTTGGCTTTAAAACCGTACATTATGACTTGAATATATTATAAATATTCATATATTATATTTATAACATGTCATTAAGTTTCGAACTGATATTGTTTTAGTACATTTTTTGTATAACTTCCTCTTTTGCAAGGTTAATCACATATATATGTTTATATTTTGTTATTTATTGTATTGATTGATTATATTTCATCTTTCCATATTTACAATATTTTGTTTTGGTGTTCGTGTTATTCTTAGCGAGCATCCCCAATGGTAAAGATAAAGAACTCTTAGCTATATGCGGCACATATTACAGATAATATGTAAAAAGAATAGCACTCGAATACACCACTCCCCTTAGCAAAAAATATAGACAATCATTATTTATTGGCTATATTTTTTAACAAAATTTATACCTAATAGTTATTATAGCTAAGCCCATTGGAGTTTCCACCATTCCCCTTATGTAAAATTTTAGCTATTTGCTATTTTAAATTTTTTTAGCCAACCATTATGGCTATTAGCACTGGAGATGCTCAAATGTATTCACTTCATTTTTCCTACTTCTAGGTTTTATTTATTATTGCATTCATTACATGATAATTATTCTTTTAATTCATAGTTATTTTTTTGTGGTAGTTTTATTGTGCTTATATCATCGTTTTTCTAGTTAAAGTTTTGTTACGACTTCTATACTAAACAATACATCTTTTTTTCTGGATTGCCCGAGGACAGACTTTGGTCCTCCTGTACCAAAATCCTGAATCTTGGCTCCCGGCTTTGCCTCTGCTCACAGTTACTTGTTTTGGCTTTCTTAGAACGGTGCTTCAGCTACAGGACTCCACTAGAAAAAACACTTTTTAAGTGGGTCAGTGAGTGTGAGTGGTATATTTATCAAAACTTTCTATAACAGGTCAGGTGAAGAATCTTTTTAGCGCCTTCAGTTTTATAGGCTTTAAGCCAGGCAAGCTTTGCTCTAATCTTCATATCATCAAAAGAAACGTCTAAATGGAAGATGACCTTCCCCAGATATTCAATCTTCTGACTTTTATTCAACCTTCTGACATGTTAGAACTTACAAGTGGTGGGCAGCAGTAAATATGACACCTTCCTCTGTTGTAGAACATAGACCATACATGTTTTGCTGTAGGCCATTATATCATAGGTTATGCGGACTCAGGTAAGAAGGATCAGGCTCGAGACAGATCCGAGTGTTAAAACTCAAAATTTTGAAGTATCTGCGATAAGGAGACATCGTTTTTATTTTGGAAACCAGTATGAGAACACCTCATAATTGTAAATGAATACAAATTTACTTGAATATATGGTGTTTGCATTTAGGACAATGTATTAGTACTCCAAATGGTGAGCCATAAGCGGTTTATGATTCTTTAATTAAAACACACACATTGTCTTCTCCTTTTTCTAATTCTATTTGCATATTTATTTACTTGTTAGTATTTTAGTTGGTCAAAGTGTCCCATTATTTAATGAGTATTGTGTCCATTTCTGTGTCTTGTCGACATGGGTACTATGGTCTACTGCTAAACCAAATAGTCGGAGTAACACACTCCAAATTTCATTAGATGTGGCTCTACACCAGTTTGAAACTATTCTTTTGATGTAGAATATATATATATATTTTTAATAATCTGTACACTTTTTTGATGTCATGTTATCCTTAAAAGGGTGATAATAACTTATCATGGGCATGATATTGGTTTTTAATGTTTATTATATTCATTTAAGTATTCATTATTTGGTCTACTCAGAAGCTTCGGTCAATATGGAAAAAGAGGTTTAATGAAGATGTGGACGAAGACCTCATACATATTGTTGCTGTGGAACACATACTTCAGACAGAAGATTTTATGGAGGTGTGTTGTTAAGTTTTTGCAAGCTTTCAGTTGATAGGTGTTTAATATTATTCTAAGCTGATAGCGTGTAAAGGCATAGTAGAGTATGCATCTCTCTGCCGATCAAGATAGTTATATCATAAAATGTATACACTATGGCTAATTTGGTCGGATGTTTAAGCTTTTTGTGGAAAATGTTTCAGGATGGTGTATGGTTTGATTCCTTGGACTATAAAATGGCAGTTCCTGACCCTCTCCGAGACTCTGCTGAAAGTATTATTCACGAGATCAACACTAATAACATGGAAGATATTCACCGGTTTTGCAACATATATGTTGATCTAAATTTCCAGGTAAGTATGCTATGCTCATACTGTAACACATCGATTAGTCGGTTAAGTTTGAGTAACCTTTACAAGCACAGGTTTACGACTAATATGTATCAAATAACCTTTATAAGTATTTAAATTGATTCCGGAGAACTTGAACATGAGAAAAGTATCTGTTGATGACAACTGTACAATTTGTTGAGAACCAGAAGTTGATTTCATGCAGAAATAGTAGATATTGAGAATTTCGATACAAATTATAGAAGATAGATGAAGTACACCTCGCCTTCTTCATCTGCCCAAGTAGCCTCGGCCACACTACAACCCTCCCTTTATTTAAAATTTGGTGTGACGCTGTTTGATTCCTTAGAATACTTCTTTCATCCAGTTTCCTGAGAGGTCCCATATTTAAACTCTCTTTGACTGTAACAAGAAGAAGATTTTGAGAGATTTTAGCTATTCCTGCCAACTTCTTAATATGTAAAACTTGTAATATAGAATGCACCCTATATAATTTTGGTAGAGAAAGCTTATAAGCTACAACACTAATCTTTCATCTCATATGCCTCTCAATATTTTTCTGGAAATTTCACATTCTCCCTCGGAGCTACAGTAACCTTCCTATAAGGTTGCATTTCAGAGAAGCAAATTTACTACCAAAATTATTTCTGTCCTTCCTTTATCAGCATATGGCTTCATCACTTTCATTCTTTGTTGTGCCTTTTCTAGTATGTCCCAAATAACACTTCATCGCCTTGTGCTTATCATAATCAGATTAATTTGTAGTATGTAAGATTTCGTAGTCCTATTTTGTTGTTTGTATATTTTCATTAGATGATTGATGAATTATCAGCAAGAGTTTGAGGGTTATTGTTACATAAATATGTAGGATGTATGCTTGCAATAGATTAAAACCATAATTTAACTTACTTATGTTGTGTATATTATATATGTTTCTATATATACATAACAACAGAATGCAAACAAAAAACCATGTAAAAGAAGAACATTGTTCTTCTATATATTTTGAAGTGGACTTAATTTTAATTAGTCACTTCACCTTGGACACGCAAGACGAGGTTAATGCACCTCACTGTGCCTCAAATGATGCTGGATTGTTCGTAAAGTAATTACACTTGACACTAGAGGAGTATATAAGCTTAAGTGTAATTTTCTGGTCAATGATTTACTAAGGATCAATTAAGAGTTGATTTCATGAATTAAACAAGGACATAAGAATATAGGATCAGCACCAGAAGGTCCACGACTTCAATAATTAAAGCCTGTTCGAGCAAATTATAATTGTAATAGAGGTGCCTAAGAGTGTAGAAGAGGTTTGAAGCTACTCTGAAATGGATATATAACTTTTGTAATTTATAACCTTTATAATACAGGTATATTAATTTCATTTTTCATAGTGATACATCCTTCTAATCCCTTCACCTCATATTAGTCCTTGAAGTGGAATCATCTGTGTTATTACTTGTTACTAAAATTTATGGTGCTACTGTAATTGGAGCTGTCTCTACATATTTAGGGGATAATGATTGTGCTTCAAACTTTATGCTTCTTGTCAGAAATGCTTCAAGATTTATAACTAAATAGGGTATTTCTTTGGACTATAAAAGAGTATTATTTGAAGTTAATTAGCTTATGTACTTTATTATACTATTTTTACAACAGTAAAAAAGACTGTAATAAATTTTTCTTTTTAGATGTACTTTATGTCAATTAATTGATATATTACAAATGCAGAGAGGCAATTTTCAAATGTTTTCTTGTAATCCAGAATCGAATAAGGCTTTTGAGGTGAATGATTAAAGCGAGCAAACAAATAAATATTATGATTACGGATTAAATCAAAAAAGTGCAGCTGGTTCGTCCTACAACAGTTACCTCAGTTAATAGTTTGATTTGGATGAAGATTCTATATTGAGCCTTTTAGAATATATTTCTTGTTCTTGCAGGTGTCTGAAGCGAATATGATATGGGTTGATCGGTTAGGTTTTGATGTGCGTCTAACCTCTCCTCAAAATGATGTTTTCGAGGTTCGCATACCTTTCCCTAGAGAAGTCACAGATGAAAAAGGTGCAAAATCCTCTTTTAACTGTATGTCCCAACTCGCTTGGGAAATGGAAAAGCACTACCATGCCCAAGATTACAACAAGGTGAATCAACTAAAGAAAGTCGCATGCAGAGGCAATTGAGCAACTTCTTCCAAACTTCTACATGCGGTTGGTGTATATGTGTTATTAAGTCACATTTCTGCCAGTAACCCCAAAACTGGAAGAAGACTTGCAGGTTAACATAATTTGCACCTCTACTTAAAGTTATATGGACATTCCAACACGACAGAAAGAAAAAAGAAGGAAACTGTAGCAGTAATAGCGGCACTGATTAGACGTGGAAGAGATTTAAAGAACTATCCCGGATAGCAGACTATTAATAGTACAAGAAGATTTTTACGTTCACCTGTGTGGCAATGTGGTGTTAACCAAATATTTAATGTCTGTATGTTGCTATAGATGATTTATACTCGGCACATCCATATTGCAATTTTATATTTAGACCAGAGGTTTTTCAAATATGAACATCGACTCCTCATTCTCTTTTACCTATGCCATGATGTTCAATTGTTCACTATTGATTGCCGTTTGCCAAGGCAATAGATAATAGCTGAGATACAAACCAAGCAGAAAGTCACTGTTTTGATTATAGGGTGTGCCGTGTGCTCTCAAGTCCCTACCTTGATATGGCAGCCTTTCTATAGTCAACTTGCTTCTTGTGATTTCTTCTGGTCGATGATTGCTTATAGATTTTATTTTGTTAAGTATATTTTGCCACAAGTACACTTTTGAATTTGCAACCAGAGATATCAAATCTTATCAGCTATAGTAACTGGTAATCCATCTAGTTCTATATTTCGCTGACGAAGAGTGAAATATATTGGCCTTTTGGCTAGCCTATCACTCTGCCCAAATCTAATTATGAAACTGTTCCATCTCACTGATATGATCCACTTAACGTTCTCTATATATGTTTGTGCCCACACATTTACATGCAAACATATATTAGCAGCAATAACGGAAATAAGGACGTTAACATCTTCAAGCATGTAGAAATGCAAGAGCAATCTACAGGTATGGGATCTAAACAAACCACCATCAAGCTTTCACTACACGATCACTAAACAATGAGTTCAGGTAGTAAATTGGTTCCCATATGATAAAAGATTCCAGCCAATTAGGACTGAGATATTGCAGCTTAATTAGAAAAAGAAGGTGAACAAGTCTGCTTTCCAATCAAACTATTCGCTTACTAGCACAAAAACCATCTTTCTAGAATGTGAACAACCTTCAAATTTCAAATGTCACAAAAATTATTTTACGGTAGAAATGGGGCCACAATGTATATGAGTACAGAACAGGATACATGCAAGATAGAAAGAACAAATCTAAAAGGTTTTCAGCATCATCCTTTTAGCGAAAGCAGCGAACCAAATCCTTATTTTGCTGAAGCTGCAAAATATACAAGGCAAAAAATTAGGTTCAATCGGATTATTTTATCAACGTCACTTTCATATCATAATAAGCTGCAACGAATAAATAAACACACTTTTGCTTGCTCTTGTGCCAAACCCAGGTAAACTACAGCACCCAATGTGCACAGGTATCATATATGCAACACCTAAGACATACAGCAACAAAATTATCCATTTCCTTTTATGGGGGTGTCATGGAATTTACCACATACAGGCTATTGAAATATGAAATCACACCTGATATGAAAAGAACTTCTAGAGCTAGATAAATACAAGTACCAGGAATCTTAAAATATTGTCCATGTACTCATTTTGCATCAAAAAGCCATGTAATGTCTCCTAAGATATCACATTATTCTCCAGTACTGATCATCTCCATTTTTTGCTTGCATAGCGTGAAAGGTAACAACTAAAATATGACTTCATGGTCTTTCTTTCCTCTCATTTATTAAGATTGTATAGTAAGGTAACAACTAAAATATGACTTCATGGTCTTTCTTTCCTCTCATTTATTAAGATTGTATAGTACTGTACCTCTATGTAACTCTAAAAAAAGTGTTTGAATACTCCACAAACCAATAAGCATACCACAAAATGTAAAGACGAGTAAAGGGCAAATTGGAAAAGAAATTCCAGGTTCATGATGACACCCACAATCTCTAAAGAAAATGTGGAGCATGCATATAAGGTTTTCCATTATATCAATTCGTTCAAAAAGCTGATGATATGCATCAAATAGCATATTTAAGATAAATATTCAAGGAAACAATCATAGTAACTCCCCATCAGGCCTTCAGGAAAAGACCGTATAGTTACACATATGGTCAAGTGACATACTAAAAAGGAGTGGGGGAGGGGCGCTAATGAATTTTCACTTGCAGTTCATACAATATACAGCCTACAGGGGATTTTTAGTGCTACAGGTGATAAAGTAGGTAAAACTCATGAATGATGGCAGTATTGGAAACAGCAATACCAAATGTAGACAAGTTGATGTTAGGACAGAAAAAGGGAAATGCTCAGCTAAGCCTCAAAATTGCAACCATTATTATAAGAGAAACTTATCCTCCAAACAGTTGAGATCAATAAAAAATGTGTACCAATTTTCATTTCATTTTCTTCCCTCTTACATCCACCAACACATTTTCATTTCATTCCTATCTTATTACACTTCTTCCGACCAAAGGAACCATCAATTTAAAGTGGCTGACTTTATACTCTACATCAACCAAGCAATTCAAAGCAAACTAAAACCAACACGAAACACATCAACTTATTCACAATACGCAAACAAAAACAAATAAAAATGACTATAAGTACCCAATACATAACATATATCATCATCCTTCCTGCTCATTTCCTTACAAACTCGTTACTAAAAAAAATCATTTCTAACATTTTCCCTATTTTTAATCCATTTCTTCCCACCAAACCAACCATCAAGTCAAAGTGACCAACTTTATCCTACACAGCAAACGAGCAATTACAAGAACAGAAAATAAATCGGGTTATATTCCCGAATTCTACCCTTATCAACTCCAACATTCTACACATCTCAATCCAATCACAAAACACAACCAAAAACAATACCAGCAACACAAATCAAAAGGAAATGAAATGAATCAAACTCTAACAAACCCGCAATCGCAAACACATCAAACTAATCGCGTTTCCTCCCCCAATTCTACCCTTATCAACTCCTACATTCAACACATCACAATCCAATCTCGAAACACAAACAATAACAAAATTCAGATCAAATCAATTTGACACAGAAATCGAAACCTGAATCGAACAATCAGTGAGCCCCTTCCTTGGCGTGCTTCTGATGCTCAAGATGCCTACGCTCCTCAGGAAGAGCAACAAGATAAGAAAAGATCATACCCCCAAAACAAACATGATAAACAGGGTCAACAGAACTAGTCTGAATGTACTTAGCATGATAAGAATCCAAGCCACGTTTAACAGAGCCTTTAAGATAATCAAGTGTAAACATGGGCTTCATGTGAGCAGGAAGGTCTTTAACTTTCAACCCTTTGATCTCCTTGTAGAAATTCTTCATTGCCATTTGTATATTTTTAGATCTGAAATAAACAACCCTAACCCTAGACTTTGGCCTTTTTTATCGGGAGGGATGAGAGGCGTACACGCTGTGCAATTCACCAATCATACACTATGCTCTTATATACACTTATTATTATACACCCTTTTCTTTTTATTTTTTCTGTTGTAACGCATTTCCTTTTATTTTCATAATTGCTAAATGCAGTAAAAATTTGCTCCGTGCAGTAATCAGAAATTACATATTAACCCTTATTAGTACTTATTAACCTAATAGCTCATTAATGGAATTTGACTAAACCAATTAGTAAAAGTCAGTGCATTGTCATCTTCTATTATTAAAGATCATTAAAGATCAGTCACTTCTTGATCCTGTCCTAATAGTACGCACGTATAATACTTTTATATAACAACTTTTTTAATATAAATGCTATTATTTTTAATTTTTTAATTTTGATTCTACTATTCAATATAATATCAAGTTTAACATAAATTATTATTATTTTAACTTTTTAACCTTAATTCTTTTAGGTTAAATATATGAAATTTAATAATTAGTTAATATACTAAAATTTCAAATAAGCACCTTCAAATCACTTAGA
>PHNY01123776.1:11442-28059 GCA_003724115.2 Anethum foeniculum | reverse complement strand
AAATGCACAATCTTGTTATACCTTTGATTATATTAGATTTTTACCGGATGATTTTTTTACTGCTGAAATTAGAGCATGAATCCTTGAAAATGAATTAGAAACATAGTGCGGAGGCAAACTTCTCAATCATTAAGGCGGCATAGTACTATAATGATTTGACAACTAGTCATGATCATGAACTCACGTGATAAGTCTCCACCCAAGGTGTCTATAAGACAATATGTTGTCTCACAACAGCTTACCTTTTAGATGTCTAGGGAACAATCGACATTAATAACTATAATATACAAATTTTTCCTTTTGCTTTATTTCCTTTATAAATATTAGTATTGGAAGATTGCAACAATGAAGATGTATGCTATGATAAAGCTCTTATATCACATAATTGCTCATTGTGACTCCAATACATGAAGCATGTCAAAAAAACCGAATCCATCAGAAACTTAATCTACCTCCTGGACCTCTTGGATGACACAAGTAATAGTGCTGCACCACCATCATGAAAGGTTCTAGTCTGGAACTTATGTTTCATGGTATTTATTTGAACAAAGAGATACAAACATTGAAACATCTATTCTTCTTTCCATGGTCTTTCATGTTGGGAGCCGTAAGGCTTTTCGGAGGTCAAACTTGCTAATCATGGGTTGTCCGCTAATTACGAAGTATATTATTAGTAACCGCTTACTCGTTTATTGTACCAGTGAGTTGTACGCTGATTGTGGACTGTGCTTTACCGTCGTTAGATTCTTTTGGTTGTGCCTATCTCACAATATAAAATACCAGTTCTCTAATTTCTGCAACTTTGGGTAGTCTACATAATATATTACACTACATATTGTGTTTAAAGATCACTATGTCATTGTTAATAACTATTTCAGAGCCCTTGAACCGATTACTTCCTGTTGCATCTTCATTCTTCGGCAGAGATGGATTTCATAAACGGGGACTTCAAACGCTTGTAGAATCTAGCAAGAAAGTTCTCGAAGATGTCGAAAAAAAAGGAACTTGTAATTTGAAGGCTGGATCCGAATTTGCTAGTGCCCTCTCGAGTCCAGTCAACAATGGAAAATCTTCAGTTTCTTTTAATGCCACATCGAACTTTAAGGTATCCCCCCGACATGATCTTGCCATGATGTTTACTTGCAAGGTCTGCGAAACCAGAAACATGAAAACAATGTGCCGTGATTCATATGAAAAGGGTGTGGTGGTGGCCCGATGTGGTGGTTGTAATAATCTACATCTGATTGCTGATCACCTTGGGTGGTTTGGTGAGCCTGGAAGCATTGAGGAATTCGAGGCTGCACATGGAGAACAGGTGAAAAAAGGTTCAGTTGATACTCTAAATCTTACACTTGAAGATTTGGCTGGTAAGAAATCTCTAAAATCAGATGGCTCCTAGCTATATGTTGCATAGCAATATTTGAGGAGCATATCCATACCAAGAACATTTAAGCTGGGAAGTTTGGAAAATTGAATGACATACAGAAAGGGCTGCCTAGTTGTGGCCTACTTTGCTAATCTGCCAATGGTTTGACTTCGAAGTTAAGTGATTGACTTATTTTGTATCTGCAGATGTCTAATACTAATTAACCATTAAATTTATGTAGAAGATCTTGTTCTGCTTGTCAGTAATATATATTTGTTACTGTGTTTTATTTCACTTCAAAGGAATGAGACCAGTTTATATGATTTCCTTTAATAGCACCAGGGTGTCGTTTAAGTAGAAAATTGTTTCTTTATGGTAAGAAGTTACTTATTTGTAAATATAAGTTGGCCCAGATTAATTATGTATCAACTTCACAATGTTGTATCTCAGAGAACAGAGGTTGTGTACAAATGTACATATTCACAATTTGCAATCTGTTAACTGTGTTACAACTTGCAAGAAAACCTGCAGCAAGCATTCTTCAAGGCAAACAAATACTAACAAGTGGGTTTGTTCAACTACATTGCATAAAATAATGTACAAAATAAGTTCTCATTTAGCAACAAAGTTCTCTACTACATGATCTTATCACCTAAACAGTCTGCTATCTCCTCTTCTAAGTGTGCTTCTGCAGTCAGGCAGTCGGACTGTCAGTCACAAGCTTCGGCCGCCATGTTTCCCAGACCAACGATCTGTTTTCTCCGACTATAGGATCCACAAACCTTCTCTTCAAACCTTCTTTTAAGGATCTTTCACGACTATCTTTCGGTATTACGATCTTGACAGCAACTTGAGGATTTTCAGTCTCAGTTGTTTCCATAAGTAGGTTAACCATCTCCAAGACCTCACTCATTTTGGGACGCAGCTTCGCTTTACGCACTAAGCATCTGTTAGCTATTGCTGCCAACCTTTGAGCAGATTTGATGGAATATTTTCCATTCAATCGAGGGTCTAAAATCAGTTGAAACTTCTTCATGTCGGTAAGGTGTGGCCTTATCCACTCCAAGAGCTTTTGCTCATTCTTTGGTCTGTTTGTATCCAAAGGTCGCCTACCTGTGATGAGCTCATAGAGGAAGATGCCATAGCTCCACACATCGCTTTTGGCTGTGAGGCGTCCAGTTTGCATGTATTCGGGAGCTGCATATCCCACAGTTCCAACAACCTAGAATAGTCAATTGCATCTTTTGTTAATTTCCCTGTGCTTATACCAAGTATATAATAAAGCCCGCAGTATAATTCACTACAGAATAGTTTTGGTAAAATGTCTTATGACATCTGCACTATAATCCACATCAGAATAGTCATGGCAATATGTCCTATCTCTGGTTTTCAATTGGAGTTTCACAAGCCACTTAAAATTAATTTCTCTGTAACTAGTATGAATTTTCTCATATTGTATTTTTTTATGGTGTTCGAGAACTTTTCAAGATTGTGAAGATATGTAAATGTGCATTCATATGTGAACTTTGAAATAGTAAAAAGTGAAATGTTCCAATCCTGCATTATGACTGGAATTGCTCAAGTAACATTAGGGAATATTGTATCAAGTCAATGTGATTGATACATACCGCTGTTGAGACATGACTCAAACCATCCGAAGGTCCCAGCCTGGCCAATCCAAAATCTGAAAGCTTTGCATTCCACTGCTCATCCAATAGAATATTTGAAGATTTGAAATCCCTGAAGATAATCTGCATATAATATGAAGCTTGTCAGTAAACAAAGAAAGCAATGCTATGAAGTCTGAATTGCAAACGAGATATTTAATTTATTTCATGCAAACTGCAAAAAGGTGTTGACCCGATTGATTACAAAGGGTGATAAATCCTACATCAGTTTAAGTTCAAACCCCGTCTATCGACAGTCCGACACCATATGTCGTCTCAGATTCTAAACAAACAATCAAGTCCAAACATTAGACATTCCACTGTTAATACCATATATGCAGACTAAGAACATTTAAAATTTTAAATTCCAGAAAGATCACTGTGGCTCAATGTGATTTGAGCAAGATTAATCTCAACATAAGGTAAACAAAAAGGCCTTTAGTTTAATTGTGGACTGAGAATAATTTCATACAAAATAAAATTTTCTGCTAACAAGGCAGACGAATACCTCAAGGCAACCATATAGGAGTCACCGGCTAAGAAAGCACCATACGCAAGGATTAAATTTGAACATATCTACTCATACCAAGCTATCAACCAAATTCTCCTAACAAATTCTACTCCATACCAACTAAAACCCAAAATAAACCCAGCAGTCATAGCAACCAAAGTCCCAACTCCCAATCAGGGTAAACATGGAAAGCCCTACGTCGGTAGTAAGCCCAATTAAGTTTTCTAAACAATGCATTAGGAAATATAGAAGACATTGTGGTGGATACTTGTGGCAAATATATACATGTCTGCATCGAAAGGCCTTACTGAAGGAAAAGAAAAATTAATCCAAATATTGACCTTATATGGCACTAATCTGTATACCAGGAAAATACATTTTGCCCGTAAATTTTTTCTTCTTTCAATAATTTCTTTTTTAGCATTGCTTAATTGTCAACTAGTCGCACAATAAAAGCACCTAGGCTAGGCTATGCTATTCCACCATTTTCTGTATCTTTTACTATAAATTGCATGAATTATGCCTTCTGCACAATTTTTTTAAGTTTATTTCAACAATTAGAACAATTTTTTCCTGAACTATTTTTAATCAGTTATGAGGACTATCTACAGACTATATCACTGCAGAATCAGACACCTCTAGAAATGTACCTGGAAGTCCATCCCTTCATGCAGGTAAGCTAAACCACGAGCAGAATCCTGGGCTATTTTCATTCTACTTGCCCATGAGAGAGGAGTTCGAGATCGACTTGATAAATGATCAAGTACACTTCTGTTGGGCATATATTCATAGACTAGCAGACGTTCAATACCTCTCTCATCATCCTCAGCACTGTAGCCAACAAGTTTAACAAGATTTTGGTGTTCAACAATTCCAAGGACATTGACTTCTGTCACCCATTCTTTGTGCCCCTACAAAGGAAACATATGACCATGACAAAACTTAATGATTTACATCAGAGTGAGATTGTTCAAGAAAGAAGCTACATACCATGAAAAAGAGCATAATGAAAAGAGAAGGCATTTACTTTTTAAACACCGGATACAATTTGCATAAAGGCGTCTACAGTCGTGTTCCAGTCATTAGAATTCATAATACTTTAGAATTTCAGGGTAACTGAACTTAAATTGTATAAATAGAGATGTTGGACATTGTGAGTGTGTTTGAGAATAAGATCTGAATATTTGTCGAAGAAACACCTTACAAAGTTACCGCTAACAACAAAAAAAGAAGCTTCAATATGCCAGGGATAAGTTATAATTATGTTTCTAATATACTTTGCGGAGAAAATACTTCCCTCCCCCTGGTGAAGATAAGGCTTTATAGAAATTTTAAGCCCAGCACTTTAATCAGGCCTTTTGATGAAATACAATAAAGGCTACTCTTTCAAACGCAAGAAGTTTAGGCAATTTATATAATACAGCACAAGGGATTACAATATATATAGCACCATTCGGTATTCCAATTCCAGGTATGTGAAAGTTTTATTATATCATTTATTCACAAATAGTTTGTTATTGTCTGCAGAAAAGACTTGCCTGCAATCCTCTTCTGCTGAGTTGTTTAACGGCAATGTCAATCTTTTTCTTCGAATTTTCTGCATCAGATACCACACCCCTGTATACACCTCCAAATCCTCCTTCTCCTAGCATGAGAGAACGGCTGAAATTCTTTGTGGCCGTCTTGAGCTCAGAAACTGCATAGACTCTGAGAGTACTTGGCTTCTGCGACAAACTTGCAAATGATTTCCTACCATTGGATTCGACGCTTGTATCCGAAAGATCAAGTGAATTAAACTCGGACCCTGATTTTTTAGCCCCTGGATCACCTGAAACCGAGGTAGATGATGAGCGAACAGAAGACCTTATTGTCTTCTGTTCATCACTTTTTTCTCCACTGGAACATGGAAAGCACTTCATAGCAACAAATTCCCAATTTTAATCACTGCATATTCAGATAAATGCAGTTAAAATGATAATATCATGTAGTCTCAGCATGCAATGAAATCCAGAACATGAAATTTAACAATTAATAAACAAACAAATCTGAGATTTGAAGAACAGATCTCAGTATAAAACTTAAATTTCACTACAAAACAGAAGTGACCAAGTTAAGAATGACCATACAAAGTTTGTATTTAAAAAAAGGGGAATGAAACTGGAATGCCTATTTAACAGCTCAACTACCCAAGTATTGGCATAACAAATACTGCTCATCTTTTCACTAACACTTAAAACTTGGGTCATAAATTTACCAAAAGATATTCAATAACCTTACACAAAACCAAAGCTTGCATTGCCTATCTATACATATGCAGCATATTAAAATATTTAAGCAAACATCTCAGCATCATATAATATATACAAACCGAACACAATAAGATGTTCTCAACCTTATCTCTACTCGTACAAACAGATACAAACAAACGGTTTAATTAATTAAAAAAACACCCGGGCACAGCAATGTACATGTATACAAATTTGTTTATCAATCTAATGCATATATGCATGTTTTTGCTTTACATGAAGAAGATAGTAAAACATATAAAAAAAAATGAGATTATAAGAATGCAAAAAGAAATGAAAAGTTGATGTACCTTTTGGAAGATGTAAGCCTGAAAGCTTGGAAGAAGTAATGGTGGGGGGATATAAAGAGGAAAGGGCAAGGCAAGAATTAAAGAGTGAAACGAGAAGTCCATGGGAATGATCAAGAAAGTCAATAGTATAGTTAAACAGCTGGAGTGTGCAGTTTACCAACTATAAAACTCTCCCATGACAAGGAGATAACCTATTTATTATACTGCTGCTGCTGCACCCAAGATTCTTTCTTTTCTCCCTCATTTTAGCTTTTGCTAATTCTCCTCTTCTTTTTGACGGCATGTAAAAATAAAAACTTAAAATCGCCTCTCTTCTCCACTTCGGGAAGAAAAAAAAAAGATAAGGTAATACATCATTCTGTAGTAGAAAATATAAAAATATTTGTTAATATTTTGACAACATGTAAAAATAAAAAAATTAAAGTCGCCTCTCTTTCTCCACCTTGGAAAAAAGAAGAAGAAGATAATGTAATATATCATTTTATAGTTGAAAATATTTATATTCGTTAAAAGAAAAACCAAAAAATAATAATTTTAAATATTTATTTAAAAATTATGTGCCCCTTTGCCGAATGAATATATTATAAAAAATGAGATAGGAAAATGCTTACAAAATTCACAAATGACATGGGTTAAGTTTTGATTGAAATGCCCATTATTCTCATAAATGATATTAATTAAAATATCTTCTCATTTGTCATGTCATTTCGTGCAAAATTTTCTACCTGTATCTATGTATAAGCATTACTAGGGCTCTAAACAAACCAAGTCGAGCTGAGTTTTGACCTTAACGAGCCGAGCTTACTTTTTTTCTTAACGAATCGAGCCAAGTCGTGCTTTCTTATCGCATAAAATTTGTGTTCGAGCTCAAGCTCGTTAACGAATCGAGTCGAGTTCGAGCTTCTATCGAACAAAAACGAGCTGAGCCGAACTCGAGCCCTTAACGAACATCTCTTGACAATAACATCTAATTTAAAAAAAATGGTTGAAACCTACTTGGATCAATTTATTATCAATTTTGACACAAGAAACTCAAATTTTAACATATTATCCTTAAATAATTCAAATGATTCGTGGATTGAATATTTGGGTGTAATTTAAAGTTAAAATGTTAAGAATAATATTAAAAATCAAGATTTTTTTATATTTTTTTCGAGATTTAACGAGCCGAGTTTGAGCCGAGCTCGAGCCGCACATACTAAAACTCGGCTCAAGCTCGTTAAGCTTAACGCACACATTTTTGAGCTCGAACTCGAGTTCGAGTTCTTAACGAACCGAGCTTTTATCAAGCCGAGTTCGAGTTTGCTCACGAACAGCTCGATTCGTTTACATATCTAAGCATTACTCTCATTTTATGCACGTAACACTACTCAATAAGATATTTTCATGAAAAATATGAGCCAAAACTGACATATCGCTTGTCCTGAATAATAACATGTTTCAACAATCGTTGTCCTGAATTACGCGCGTAATACTAATTATTCTTTAATAATTTTACTGTGTAATCTTGTGATGATATATACGTACGTACCCCACGCGGATTAGAGCCAAAACTGACATATCTAACGTCTTAGTCAATAGTTTCAGAACTACAAAAATACAAAAAGTAAAACCAACAAATTTTAAATGATTGCTGCGTCCTGCATAGCCCATATGAACGAGCGAAAGGATAAGTTGACATGGGATTTGCAAATGTGTTACGCGGCAAAGTATACAAGCCCCCACGTTTTGGCGTGGCAAAATGCCGGTTATCTATAATAATCCCCTTCGGACAGGTGGTTCCTCATTAGTATCTCATTTCACAAGAGTGTTCACTAGCAGGGATTTTTAAGTTTGAAAGTCTGATTAAATTTTTTTTTTTTTTACAGATTTATGATATTCGGTAAAAATAATTTTAAACTGACTGTTAGATAAGAGTAAACATATTTGAGTTATTTTTTTTTTTGATTAAATATTTGAGTTATTTTAAATTCATAATTAAACACAAACAATATTACCAATGTTTTCTATAATTTCTTTTTTGTTAATTAATTACATACGCTCACACAACAGAAGTCGACCTACCCCAACTTGATCAGGAACTTGTGACATATATAAACAACTCCAAAAAAGTTTATTTATTTAACATTTGTTACAGAACAATATCTAAAAAAAAAAAATAGCTTTCTGCAAACTCTCTTGAGCTGTCTTTTGACTATAAAATGCCAATTTTTCCATTCTCTTTTATAAGCTACATATTTTTATATATATAAAGATTTCCGAGTATACAAAGAGGGAGCAAGAGGATTTAAAAATTAAAAACACCCCTGTTGGCCAGGAAAGGAAGGCCCTTAAGAAGCATCTGTTTTCTAGTCTATATACAATTCACACTTCCAATAGGCACAGAGATTATCATTCTCACCCAGCAATTATGTAGGTTATGGCATCACTTGCAGCAAAATTTGATGGCCAGCTAAGAATCAGATTCTGCGTAATCGCCCAAACCGAGCTAACTTTGCAACTTATTAATCGGGACAAGATTCTAAAACTGGAAAATGAGATGTCAATGATTTATTGAACAAAAACAATCTTCTCCGCTTTAGACATGTCGCACCTCTGTCCAAAAAGGCATTTGATGTGCAAACGGTAAACCAGTCCGCAAAAATTTACAGTAACGTACTAGATCATGTAATGTGCAAGAACAGAACGGTGGTTAACCAAACAGTATGGAGCGATTCTGACAATATTTTTCCTGGCAAATTCTTTAGGGGATATCTATAGAAGTAAAGATTAAGGAATATGTGTAGATATACTGAAACAATGTCAATAATAAACTCTAAATGTTTCAACATCATGTAATCACATCTCATCTTGCTAGGCTAAAACCACCAGTAACTTCCACAACTGATCCTCTAAAAAAAAGAGCAATCTACTTTGTATTATACCAAATAATTTATCAAGAAGAATACAAAATTAAAAATAGAACACCTGCTAACCAAAATAATGCACACTTGATGTTTGTATGATTACTAATTAGTATTCTTCACTTTCACCTAAACATCTGTACAACTGTCCTAGGTTTGAAAGCATCCATTGTTTAATTTCCTTGGCTTCAAACAGACAACTTGATTAATCTTTCATAATAAGGAAGTGGTCCAGTCAAATATGTGCAATGAGAAAAAAAAAAATTCATTAAACAAAAAGATAGAAGAATCAGTTTTTTAGTATGTCAAAGACCAAATCCAGCGAGATGATAGAAAGCACACCTCAAAACATATTAAAATATAAGGAATGAAACAACCCATTCAAAACTCTAAGAAGCCTGAGCAGGGGTCTCCTCTGCTGCAGCTTCAAAAGTCTCACCAGGAACAAGTTCTGGGACTTCGTCATCATCTTCTTGTATTGCAGCAGCACCAGCATCTGCACCAGGTGTCTGCTTCTGGAACTGCTCAGCGAGTTTCCGCAAGTTATCCAAGTTATCAGGCCCTGGTAAATATATAATACACATCAGAATTTGAACAGTATCCGGCAGTTCTACCAAAATTTTAACACCACAAGAAGCAAATACAATGATTATGAATAGCACATACCCAATTGATTTATGATTCCCGGAAGAATGTCTTGCAATTCTGAAAAAAACAAACAAGAAATACAGGGTTAAATTAGCAAAAAAAATAATCTAAAAAGAAACAGGGTTACTCTAGGGCCATTTGCTAAATCTGAATCATCAGTGCTGAATGGTACATATTTCTTTATAAGATGAATAAATTGTTTATTTGTAATCACTGACAAATAATTTTTTTAGTTGAGTATGTATTTAATTTGTATTTTTTAAAATTGCTACAATATTGCGTACAAGTTTAGTATTGTGTGTGTGTGTGTGTGTGTGTATTTACAAATAAAACTAATAATCTTTAATTTTGTATTGAAAGCATGTCTACTCAGCAAAATAATATATACATCATCTACTGTAAAGGTAAAAGGCTACAAAAAAAAACAATATAACATTATTAATGACAATGAGAAAAATTCATATTGTGCGAGTTTACTAACATAAAACTTTCTTTTTAATTATTGGGAATTATTAAGTTAAAGTCTTGTTATATAATGCATATAACACACCATACAATAACCAACTGACTGCGAATAACTTAATGCTTTTCGAATCAAAAGCCTTTTTTTGAAGGTAAAGAAGGTAACAAATTAAAATTACACATTGTGTTATGTATGTGATATGTTTTAACAATTTACCCCAATTTTTTTATTACACATGAATCAGCTAATTCCGAAATTGTTCAATCTTAACATTAAGAAAACAACGTGAACAAAAAAAAGATCCATACATAGGCCATTCAGTCTTACTCACACATTGCATATAAACCTTAAATAATTGCCAATTTAAGATGAGCATGCATCCATGTACAGAACATCCGAACTAAACCTTCTTAAGTGTGCAAAAAAATATATTATGCAATATGCACACACCACTTATGGTTTACTTCTCAAGAATTAAAGGTAGATGCATATTAGATTATAAATTTTTAATAAAAAATAAAAGATATTCAGAAGAAGATATACTCTTTGTCTGTGGAGAACCGCTTACAACCCAAGTGTTGGCAGCAATAGAGGCTTGAACTGAAACAAGAAAAAAGATTATTGAGCAATACAGCCAAAAGGGCAAACGAAACTCAATCATATTGTCAACTACATCATCCTTAAAAATATTGAGCAATACCTTTGGGATTAACAAACTGGATAACTACATCATCCTTGAAAATATTGACTTCCTCAATTGCGGGAATTGCATTAACCCCAATTCTCTTTAGCGTGCTCTGCAGCCTTTTATCGTCTGTGGTGGCTGTCTTGTGAATTGCCTTCTTCTTTCTGTGGTCAATAGTTCCAAAAATGTAAATAAACATTGAATAGTGATTTATCATGGGCAATTCTACGTGCGTCAAAGTACAGTGTGACCACCAATATAAATATGTCAACTTATCAAATAGTTTTAGGCTATATAATGCTTGAAACGGATTCATTGTGCCTTATGATCCGATTCCAAGTAACATTCCATATAAACTTAATAATCTCTTTCCACAGTTTTATACAATGCAATAGTAACATGTACAAGCCTATAAACTTTTATAGCACAGCATACAATCTAGTACAAGTGAATGCCATACTAAATTTGCACATTAAATTTTAATAGAAGTTCATACAACACTTAATCCCCATACCTCCTTACACTGCCTTTTCCACCAGTACGCACTGCACCAGCCATTTTCATTAGTTTTTCCCTATTCATCTGCCATCAAAAAGTACGAATTTATATTAAGTAAAACAAAAAGAAAACAGTACAAAAATTTACAAGCATTTCAAGGAGTTTAACAAAACATAATTGAAAAGATATTTTTTTTTTGTAGTTTCTGTTTTGTACTTTACATGCCTTAAAATGCATTACAAACTTGAAAAAATGAGGCCATTTACTTTGGGCGGATGGAGTATAATACTATAATCTTTGTAATCAACAAACGTAAACAATCATTAACACTTAAAAATCCAATCTTTCATTACAAGAAAAGCAACCAGCACAATAAAAATCAACAAAACATCAAGGAAACACAAGACTTCATGTAAATTTCGATACATCCAATTACGCAAAAAAATAAAATAAAAAATCAACCAGCTCCAAATTAGCTTAAATCCCTAAGAGAAGTACCAGCTTTACTGCTTTAGCATAAGTATTAACAAGTGCTCAGAATGCTCAATTAAACAATTAATCAACCAAATTACCAAAAAACAATTAATTTTCCAAAAAACAAACAAACCCCACAAATTCTTGAACATAAATTTATCAAGCAAAGCACTTTAAACAATTAAAATCAGACAATTAAAAAAATTCAAGAACACAGCAAGAAAATAATAATCAGATCTAACATAAAAACAAAGCTTAACCACCTGTTATATACAAACAAAAAATGTTAAAACATATATAAATACATATATAAATAAAAAGAAAGAGATTGGGAAGTACCTTGACGAGGTTGAGAGTTGGAAGTGAAGTGTAGAGTTCTGGTCGTTTAAGGATAACGAAGTAAAACCCTAAAGCCTATGTATGTATCTATCTATCTATACATACACCTGCTGCTATACATAATATCCATTTTATATGAGGGTAGTTTTGGAACTTAAAACTGTTTTACAAGCCCAAATACCCAACGGGCTAATTGACTAAGCCCAACCCAAATTGGCCCAAAACATATTTGGTTACTAGAGGGAGAAAATTTATGACCAGAAGTTATAACATAAGAGAGTTTTATAAATTTAAATTTAAAAATATTTTAAATTTATTTTATATAAAATAATATATATGATGTATATTTTTTTTTCAATTATAGAGTATATACCAAAATAATGTATGTTAACACTTTTACGTTAAAAAATTACTTATAAATTTAATAATATTATTTTTTTTCTAAACATTGAAAGTTTGGTAGTCGGTCGGTCGGTACGGTATTTGCTGAAATTACTTAATTACTCTTACTTACTTATTTATGTTACTTTTACTTAATTATTCTTACTTAATTATTTTTATAACCTATTTATTTTAAACATATTTTAATCATAATTAGTATATATAAACCAATTAACTTTTTCAACTAAAACATGTTAGTTTTTTTTTTGTTTTTTTAGCTAAAACACCTCATTTTTCAAAAATATCAAGGGTAATTTTATTTAATAAATAATTGCCTTCTGGATTTAACTGAGTTGTATTTAGAAAATTAGTTTTCTAATTAATTTTTTAGTTACTGAATATGAAAACACGCTTCTACCTCATTTCTTTTTTTTTTTCCTTTTCTTCTTTTCTTTCCCGTTGGTCTGGCATGTTGAGGAGGATTTCTTGCACGCTGGCATATCAAAGTCCTTGATCTGCCTGGATCTTTGGGCTTGTCAATGCTCCGAGGATACGGTTGGTAGGGAGGGTATAGAAAAACACAAAGAAGAAGAAGAGTAAAATGTACAAATTATTTAGATTTCATTAAGTGATTTGCTGAGTACAAGAAATCAGAATATATACATCCTTGAGAGTAACTAACTTTCTAACAACTTTTCCCTCCTAAATCTGAATACATGAATTTACTATTCTACCCTGCACTATCTTGATTATATACAATTGGTGTCCTTTGACTGATGTTGACTAGCTGCTTGTGCACCTTGTTCCTCAATATCCCCCCTCAAATTAGAAGGTGTAAAAATGTTGGAAACTCCTAATTTGGACAATAGAATAGAGGTACGAGTAACAGTTAACGGTTTAGTAAACAAATCTGCAGGTTGATGCTTGGTAGAAATGTATGTTGGACTGATAAAACCAGACTTGACATGATCTCTAACTAGATGACAGTCGAGTTCAATATGCTTCGTCCGTTCATGAAGAATAGGATTATCAGCTATACTTATAGCTGAAGTATTATCACAGAACACAGGAATAAGAGTAGGTGGTTTAAAGTGTAATTCTGTAAGTAAGCTGTGAATCCATTTTACTTCACACAACGCATTGGCCATGGATCTGTATTCTGCTTCTGCAGAAGATCGAGCCACAGTATTCTGCTTCTTACACTTCCAAGACAATAAAGAATTCCCTAGTTGAACACAATATCCAGAAATTGATCGTCTTGTCGTAGGACAAGAAGCCCATTTGGCATCACAATAAACTTTTAGATCAAGAGAACTGTCAGTAGACAAAAGTAGACCCTGACCAGGTGCTTGCTTCAAATATTTAACCAATTTAAAAGTAGCAAACCAATGTTCATCAATAGGGTGAGCCATAAATTGACTCAAAATATGAACCGGGTAAGAAATTTCTGGTCTGGTAATAGTTAAGTATATTAATTGGCCAACCAGACGTCTATATGTAGTTGCATCCAGAAGAGTAATACCAGTGTGATCTATGAGATTATGTTGAGCAGCCATTGTGATCTTACTAGGTTTAGCAGCCAAAAGTCCAATTTGATGTAACAGATTTAATGTGTATTTCCTTTGATGAATATAGATACCTTTGTGAGATCTGGCTATTTCAATTCCAAGGAAATAGTGAAGGTGCCCCAAATCTTTAAGCTTGAATTGAGACTGAATACAGTTTTTCACATCTTGAGTGCTAGTTTAACAAGAACCAGTAAGGATGATATCATTTACGGATACCAGAAGAGCTGTAAAGGACTTGGAAGTATGTAGGATAAACAGTGAATTATCAACCTTTGACTGAACAAATCCATACTTAAGCAAAACTTGAGACAATTTTGAAAACCATTCTCTTGGTGCCTGTCTTAGGCCATACAAAGACTTAATAAGTCTATAAACTGGACTTTTGCCATACAGATGAGATGGAATGATTACTCCATGTGGGACTTGCATGTAAATTTTTTCATGTAAGTCCCCATGAAGAAATGCATTAGTGATGTCGAGCTGATGTAAGGTCCAGTTCTGAATGGCTGATAAGGATAGAATGAGTCGAACAATAGTCATCTTAGCTACTGGAGCATAAGTTTGAAAAAAGTCAACTCCTAGAGTTTGAGTGAATTCTTTTGCCACTAACTTGGCCTTATATCTATCTATTGTTCCATCTGCTTTGTACTTAACTTCGTACAACCATTTGCATTCAACCACCTTTTTATTTGGAGGTGACTAAAAAATTTCCCAAGTGTTGTTAGATTCTAGAGCATTAAGCTCTGTTTGCATTGCAGAACACCAATTGGGATCAAGAACTGCTTGTTTATAAGAGGTAGGTTCAATAACTTTCATTGAGTTGGCAATGAACTTCTGATAAGGCTGCGAGAGATGAGTTGTGGAATCTACTGTTTGGATTGGATAATTGACATAACAATTAACAGTTGAATTATTTGTTATGAATGGAGGTAAACCTTGGAAATCAGTGAATTTAGATGGAATAATCCTATTTCTGACAGGTCTGACATTAGAAGGAACATGTTGTTCCTGAACAGGACTGCTGACTTGAATAGGAATAGGACTGCTGGCTTGAATAGGATCTGTAGTGCTAGTATTACTATTAGAAGGAAGAGATATAACTGGGGTAAATAAAATCTCATTTTTTGACAGATGCAGAATAATATCAGTGTTAATGTCATCTATAAAACTGGTATTAGAAGGAAACATCTGAGGACTAGGATCAGATTTTTTAAACTTATATAGAAAAATATTTTCATAGAAGACTACTTCTCTGGATATAAAAGTGGTATTAGTATCCAAATGAAGTAATATGTACCCTTTCTGATTGTGAGGATTTCCCAGAAATAGGCATTTATAAGCTCGAGGGAAAATTTTGTCTTGTCTTTTAGACAAAGTGGAAGAAAAACAGAGATAACCTAGAACTTTAAGATGACTGTAAGTAGGTGACTTATTGTGTAACATTTCATAGGGTGTTTTATTATGTAAAAGAGGACTTGGAGTCCTATTAATGAGGTATGTAGCTGTCAGAAGATAGTCACCCCACAAATGGATAGGAAGAGAAGCTTTAAACATTAAAGCTCTAGCAACAGATAACAGATGTCTGTGCTTGCGTTCAACTCTCCCATTTTGTTGGGTAGTCTGAACACAGGAGTGTTGATGAGTTATGCCAATGGAATTAAACATGAAGGTCATATGAGAATTAAAGAATTCTGAACCATTATCAGTTCTAACTGTTTTCACAGTTGTATGAAACTGATTTTGAACATACGATAGAAATTTGTGAAAAATGTGATATACTTGAGACTTAGATGATAACAAATAGGTCCAAGTACACCTACTATAGTCATCAACTATAGTAAGAAAAGAATGACAAGTTTGATAAGTAGGCCTTTTGTATGGTCCCGACAAATCACAGTTTATAAGAACAAAACAAGCAGATGCTTTGTTGTCACTAACAGAAAAAGGTAAACGACTTTGCTTAGAAAAGTGACATACATCACAAGGAACATCTGACATATTACAAATCTTATCAGACAAACAAGATGTTAGGTCTCAAATATACTGTAAAGGGGGGGTGAATACAGTATAGAATAATCAAATCGATAATAAACAAGTAAAATGATGAACAGTTTTTATATTGATGAATAAAAACTGTTACAGTAATATAAAGTACTCTCTCAAAGAATGTTCAAGTATTTTTGAGAGCTGCTAGGTTACACGAATGATTAAACCTTAACCGACGACAACACATATAGTGTAAACCTATCTGTGTTTATATACTACACAATTACACAATCAATTACTACTGATATGAATACATAAGTATGACTAGATAAAGATCATATTTAATAATTGATTGCTCCTTTCCATACGTTGAAAAACCGACATATCCTTGCAATCTTCAAGATCTTCAATCAAATCAATCACTGATTGATTTGCTGCTTCAACAGAGTCTGACAATAAACACTGATAATAAACACTAATATCAAATACTGATATCAATCTGACAAACACTGATGATAAACTCTGATTTGCA